>PQFF01000164.1:141073-172924 GCA_003547095.1 Diversispora epigaea
AAAAAAAAAAAAAAAAAAAACCAAAAAACCAAAAAAAAAATGCCAAAAATTGAAACTACTCGAGTAATTTATAAAGACAAGCAAAAGTCATCAGATGAATTTGTAGTTTTTGTTAACCCAGGCATGGTAAATAATTAATTAATTCAATTGCGTTAGTTTTATTGTAATGTTTACAATGTTTACGAAATGCCTTTTTTTATATGTTACAATAATAATAGTAATAAATTATAACTTTTTTTTTTTTTTCATTTGCTAAAGGTTGAAGAATGGCGTAAAGGTAAAAATATTCTTTAGGAGGATAACTATTTTTAATTTATATATATAATAAAAAATTTCAGTAATAATAATAATCATAATAATATAATAAATATTTATTTTCTTTAAATCAAAATAGACAAAAGTATTCCGATTGTTGATGTTGTTCAAAGTGAGTTTTTTTAATTAAATTAATATCATGATATATATAACTACTTTACTTTTAGTATAAACGTTTTAATTTTTTTTTCCCGTTTGTTTTATTTTGTTTTAGGTTTTCAAGTTTATGATTACAATATGGGAGGTCACACGGGTCATCCAACCACATCACGATTAATGTAACATATTTATATAGTGTGTTTTATATATAAAATACTTTTCAATTTCTAAAAAAGAAGAATAATAATATTATTATTATTTAATATATAGTGCAATGTTTGATACAACGAACAAAACGGAAATAATTCAAGAAATTCTCGAAAACGGTGAGATCAAACGTATCACTCCAGGAATACAATCACGAGATAGAAAAGGAGCATTCGGTAAAGGAGGAAATAAAGAAGGAATATCTCAATCTATTGTATACTAATAATAATATTTTATTATGAAAATATTATATAATTCATTGTTGTAATTACTGAATTAATAAATTTAATAAAGTCGAAAATCGAAAATAATAAACAAACCAAAATTTATTAATTTTTATGTATGAAATACAATACTGAAAATTATGAATACGAAAATACAGTTTTGTAAAATAATAATACTATTGTAACTTATTGATTGTTGTTGTTGTTGTTGTTGTTGTGATTAAATGTGATTAAATGTGATTAAATGTAATCAAATGTAATAAAATGTAATAAAAAAATGTTATAAAATGATATGATTGTTTTTAAATTGCCCATCTACCAATATTCCGCCTTTTTCCTCTTAATAATAATCCGTAACTGTCACCAGCTAACCCAGGTACGGATCTCTTTTCGCTATTTTGATATTCTGTACAAAGTGCTTTGGCATCTTCTGGTAAAGTCAAATTCTGAAATTCTTTACGTAATTCGATTAATTGCGCTGACATTCCCATATCAAGATGCCACTATATAAAATAATAATGATTCTTTTTTTTAGAAAAAAAGAAGGCAATTACTTAAAGTGCGTGACGTGAAGAAAATAATTTTACCTCGATATGACAATGAAAAGCCCAAACTCCCGGATTATTTATTTTATAACGAATTACTGAATATCTAATAATAAATGATAAATATAGTAAATAATAAAAATATTATAAATATAATAAATAAATAAATAAATAAAAATAAATAATAAATAATAAATAATAATAAATACCCCTGAGGCTGAACAACTATTGTATCACGTACGGGAGGATTCTCTAAATTGAATGTTGTTTCATCAATTTCTCCTAATATTCCGGTGCCATTTCCTATTAACCAGAAGACATGTCCATGCTATATTGTTTGTAATAATAATATTGTTGTAATAATATTGTTGTTGTATATATTGTTGTTGTATATATTGTTGTTGTATATATTGTTGTATATATTGTTGTAAGAGAATTAATTAGAATAAATTAATGAAAAAATAAATAAAATTAATGAAAAATAAAATCTATACAAACCAAATGGAATGGATGATCTACTCGATTTGTGTCTACATATTTACGAAATTATTATTAGTTATATCATTTTTGGATTTCCTTGGAATTTTCTACTAAAAGAAAAATTATAACGTGTAAATCGTGAAGAGGGAATGAAGAAGAGAATACTTACTTATAACTGTAATTTGTACACAACCATCTTCCGTATCATAAATATATGAATTTAGACTTGTAGCAAATGCCGAAGGATCTTCTCCCGATAAAATTTGATTGAGTGAAGGAGATGATAAATCCGGAACAAAAGATGAATTGTTTATAAATCCTTTGGTAATATTATCGGTATTATCAGGACGAACAGTAACATTGAATACAAATGTATCCGTAGCATTTGGTGGCGTTGAAGACGTTAAAGGTATTAAATAACTATCATTTAAATCACGACAGGAAGCTAAATTTGTAGCGAATTCGTCATTCCATTCTTGAGATGTTGGTAAACTAGATTCAGATGCACCATCGTAACGAAGAATTCCTGTTACATTATAATTTACAGATGAATTATAATTGATAGTTTCGGTATCAATGGTATCAGTGGTATTAGGAGGAGGTTCACAAGGAAGTATAGTAGCTCGAATATAATAATTATCAACTTCTTGATCGGCACTTATTATAACCGAATATCGTTGACCAACGTGAACTGGTAGTTTACTAATTTTATTAGATTGAATATTAATGCCTTCAACTTCAATTAAAGTCATTTGATGACTATCAATTGAAAACCAGAAATATGATTGTGCGCTATTATTTGTTTGTCAAAGAAAAAAAAAAAAAAGAACGCGGTTAATTCAAATTAATTAATTATATTCTATAATCTTTAATTCAAAATTTAAGGTATTTATGATGTTCTTACCTTGTGTTTATTACACGAAGTCTATATTTTTTACCCTTTACTACTTTATATATTGGTTGTGGACTATCGGAATTACATTCCGCATCTGATGGTGCTGCAGAACAATTATATTGACCTCTACCACTGATAAGACCCGAATCAACAATTGGCTATTAAAAAAAAATAATTAATGATTAGTTAAATAAAAAATCCTTTATTAATTAAATAATTAATTATTTATTTATATTATTTATGATACCAACATTACGACCCCTGTAACCCGGAGCTAATCTCAGTGGAAGTAATACACTGGAAGGACTATGATACCAATCCGAAAGTGTAATGACGTATTCATAATCATAATCTTTTAAATAAGGATCATCTGGGTCATGAATAATAAGAGGTCCTCGAAGACCATCNGAACTGGTAGTTTACTAATTTTATTAGATTGAATATTAATGCCTTCAACTTCAATTAAAGTCATTTGATGACTATCAATTGAAAACCAGAAATATGATTGTGCGCTATTATTTGTTTGTCAAAGAAAAAAAAAAAAAAGAACGCGGTTAATTCAAATTAATTAATTATATTCTATAATCTTTAATTCAAAATTTAAGGTATTTATGATGTTCTTACCTTGTGTTTATTACACGAAGTCTATATTTTTTACCCTTTACTACTTTATATATTGGTTGTGGACTATCGGAATTACATTCCGCATCTGATGGTGCTGCAGAACAATTATATTGACCTCTACCACTGATAAGACCCGAATCAACAATTGGCTATTAAAAAAAAATAATTAATGATTAGTTAAATAAAAAATCCTTTATTAATTAAATAATTAATTATTTATTTATATTATTTATGATACCAACATTACGACCCCTGTAACCCGGAGCTAATCTCAGTGGAAGTAATACACTGGAAGGACTATGATACCAATCCGAAAGTGTAATGACGTATTCATAATCATAATCTTTTAAATAAGGATCATCTGGGTCATGAATAATAAGAGGTCCTCGAAGACCATCGATATATTGACTCAAATAATGTGAATGCCTAAAATATAATATAATAACAATATATAATTATAAAATATAATTAAATATAACAATATATAATTATAAAATATAATTAAATATAACAATATATAATTATAAAATATAATTAAATATAATTAATTAAAATATGATTTAAAGAATGACATTAACTTACCACCAATAAGTTCCAGTTTGATCACCCGTCGAAAAATTATAAACAAATGAATATCCATTAGGAATTGGACATTGAGTTTGGCCAGCCACTCCATCATACCAATTGGTTGAGATTTGAAATATTCCATGCCAATGAATTGCTGTTGGATCAACCAAATTATTTGTAACATTAAGTATTATCCTATCTCCTTTATTAACCTGAAGGATTGGTCCAGGATATTGTCCATTCGATGTCCAAACTGAACGCGTATATCCATCGGGTGCTAAATCCGCCCGTGTTAAATTTAAAGCGAATTTACGTGTAGTTATCGAACTATCTGGAATCGTAAGTGTGCTAAAAATATCAGTATTCCATTCATAATTAGCCGCAGTAGAGTTAATGAAAATGTAAATCAAGATATTAAAAAGTATTATGTTAGAAAGGATTTTTTGGATTGTTAGAGTCGTTTTCATTTTTATTTTGTTTTGAAAAATATTATTTATTTATTTATTTATTGTTCGTCAAGATTTAATTCGTCCTTTTTATATTTGTTTTTATTTCTTTACTCATTAAACAATTTCTCATTGTTTATATTATATAATATTTTATTCATAGAATTTTACCAAATTAATCATTTTACTACTTTACTTTATTCGTTTCCTTCCAGTTCATTCAACATTGCATTGCTATTATTATTCCTTATATTCACCCTTAAGCCACCTATATCTTTATGCATGCTAGTACATAAAATTATTCACAAGTTTGCTTTTTATAACTAGTAAATCCTTGTAAAAATAGAATTAAATTTCCATAACATTCTTATTTTAATCATTATTATTATTATTTTTAAATCATTATAATTATTATTACGAAATTTAATCTAAAAAAGTGTCAAATATATTATAAATAAAATCTATTTACTTTATTAAAAATTTAAGAATTAAAATATTAATTTTTAGATGCATACTTACGTGTCTTTGTGAAAAACAGATAAATTTTGATTCACCCGTTTTATTGAAAATATAATAAATGATATAAATGCAAAATTATCTATAAATGACTACCACTTTCTAAAAATGCATAACTTCAGGAAATGGCACCTACGAGAATGACACCTACAGAAAATGGTAAATCTACAGGAATCTACAGGAATCTACAGGAAATAATACATCCATATGAAGTAAAACGAGGAGATCGGGGAGGCTTGAACAATAATTTCAATGCAAAAAAAATGAGATGAGGCATTAATTTTCTTGAAAATCGTAAATCCAAATCAAACAAGTATTTTTATTTTTTTTAAAGATCAATCGATGATTTCGATTTACGATTGATTTTTGTTTTTGATTTCTTTTTTATTTTTCTCGAAAATGGTAGTTTCATAGAATTAATCTAAGATTCTATCAAGATCACAAATTAATTTCCTTTTTAAAAATTCAAGTTATTATAAAAAAGGAGGCAAAGCTGAAAGATTTCCGTTCAAATTTATGTATATAAATATCATGTTGCATTCGGCTTAGCCATATTTATATAATTTTGAAATATTTGTGATTTCAAAATACCTGGTATTTTTTTTTTATCTTCGATCATTATGGTAAATTGATTATTTTTATAACAAGAAAGAAATAATCTTCGATCATTATGGTAAATTGATTATTTTTATAACAAGAAGGAAATAATCTTTGTTGGAAAGAAAAGGAAATCACTTATTAAATATAGATACACATTTATGATAAATTGATTATTTTTATAAGAAATAATCTTTGTTGGAAAGAAAAAGAAATATAGATACACATTTACGATAAATTGATTATTTTTAAAACAAGAAATAATCTTTGTTGGAAATCACTTATTGTATATAGATAGGTAGACCGACTGACAAATAGATGGATAGATAGACAGATAGGTAGGTAGACGCATATAAAAAAAATTATGTAATAAATTAAACAAGATTTCTAGCTAAAATATTCATACCCGTCACGTATTTCATTTCTATTAATTTCTTACAATATAATGCCAAGGATGATCATTATCCACGTTTAATTATTTCTTACAATATAATGCCAAGGGTAATCATTATTCACGTTTAATTATTTCTTACAATCTAATGCCATTATCCACGTTTGATTATTTCTTACAATATAATGCCAAGGATAATCATTATCCACGTTTAATTTAAACCCTATTTTCCATACCTTGTTTCCATAAATTTCTTACAATGGATAATCATTTTCCTTGTTGATATTCTTTTCACCCACTCATTGAAATCTATTTTTACCACCATCTCATCCCAATCTACATCATCTTCAATAATTCCATCAACTATAATAATTGGAACCACATCTAATGTCCATCTTAATGGTGCTAATCTATACTTTGGATTTGCTAATAATTTTGCGTATTCGTCATTTTCTGATAATTTGGCCACATTCCATCTTGAAAGTTGACTTAAATCATTAAATATTAATTATCTTACCCTTCTGAATAAAAATTATTTTGTTTCACTGATGAACAATACAACATCTTCGAAATAATACAAAAATCTTTCGATTATAAGGATTTCTGTATATAATATTGGATCACAATTATATAAATTTAAAATAGATGTCGCACTTGGGGTGTGTTCACATTCAGATTGGATTCAGATTGGATTGGTTAAAGTTACATGAATCGTGTTTACATCAAATGGATTGAATTCCTCTAATCCAAAATCTAATCCAGATTGAATACCACTAATTAAATTCCAATCTACCTCGCGAGGTAGATTGGACAAAATCCTCATTTCATATAAGAACACATGAGCAATCCATATTTTGTGAACAGGATCTGGATTGATTTTGGACTGACCCAATCCAATCCAAATTCCTATGAGTGAACACACCCTATATTTCGATACCGTTTAAATTTGTATGTTCGTTTGTCACCGATCGTTGTTAAATAAATTGAATTATTAAACATATATGTGATCTATAGGATGTATCATGAAATGATTTCTACCTTGACTTTGATTCCAATGAGGAAATTGTTTTATGATATGATTCATTAATGGTTCAACATATTCAGAATCAGTATCACATCTTTTAGTTAAATTATAATCCATCAATTAAATAAATAAAAACTACCAAAGAATTGAATATAAAATATTTCTTCTTCTTCGGATTTTCTGTAACATAAAGTTTATATAAATTGGAATTATTGTTAGTGAGAGAATTGTAAAGTGATAATCAATATTGTTAATGAGTTTAAATTGATTTTAAGATGTTAATGACGTCAATAATGTTTAAATTTACTCACTTAAATCAGGTGGCCAAACCCTTCACTTATCTTCGATCGGAGGTAATCTTTCAATATTTAAGTTTCTCAATTGAACATTTAGATTTGTTGACAGTATTAATAGAAAAAATGTGATTAAAATTATTAAGAACCAAATTTTTTTTTAGTTTTAAAAATCACGTCATCGGAGAAACAATTGAAATAAAATTATCATTAATTAATATTTATAATATCAGGGATGCAGCCCATTGAACCAATTGTTACACGTCAAGATCAATATTTTTTATGAAAGACCAAAAATCAGGTGACAGGGTGTATTCACAGATCTTTTTTTTTCGAAACTCAAAAAACTCCAGGTAGAATAATATTATTAAAGATACAATGTTATCCGAAACAACAGGATATTGTAGGTTTTGCTAAAAAAAACAATGCTGTCTTCACTCCCCTCAAAAGTTGTACATTTAATTTTCCAATAAATACCTTTTTTTTGTATATTCGCGTTATAAAAAATGTCAAAATTAAAATTACTATTTTTGTTTTCCTATTGTCCGATTTAAATTTTATTTAATAAAATTAGTGATACCTGTCGTAATTATTTGCAAGAGTTGTAACTAATTACGCCATAAGGAAAAATGAATTGCAACACTTTTTTTGAATTAAGACAGGTATCACTAAATAAAATGGTAAGATTATCCAATAAATCAAGGGACACAGAGTGACATTTGTAAACACGGAGAATTTTTTTAAAAAATTTTTTATATTTTATTTGAAGTTAATATAAAAGAAGAAAAATTAATTTTTTGAATTTAAAGTTACATTCGAAATAAGAATTATAATCGAAAATAACTAAAAGTAATGCTAGCTAGAATAATAAACTCTGCAACAACATAACGACAGCCAGTTTTTTGCTCCATTATAATAAAAATAATAACATTCGATAATTCATTTATCGGATTTTTTTGATCGTACAATCTTAATTCGTTTTACTCGATGCTGATTTTGTTCTTGTTCTTGTTCAGGTGGTTGTTCATCATTTTGTAAATCTCTCTTTTTGCCTACAATTGATTTTGGTAATCCAACTTTGGCACTCACCCCAATCGTGTCTTCAATTGAATTTTGAGTATTTGTACCAGTAATTCCCATAGTATTAGAAGGGGGAGTGGTAAAAGTAGTAGTATTGGCTCTTGAGCCAGAATTATTGGTCGTAGGAAGGTTTGAAATAAATTTGACTCGTTTTGCTTGATGTTGTTTAAAAGCTTGTTCGCGCTGCTGCTGCCTTATCGTTTTTTTCATCATTTTGTTCATAAATTTCTAAATTTGAAAATTGTCTCTTTTTGCTTATTACTGGCTCGGGTTCACTAACTGTAACTTCGCGTGTATTTCGAGTACTAGCAGCAGTATTAAGAGTAGGAATAGGATCAGGAGTGGGAGTAGGAGTAGGAGTAGTCCTTGTATTAGCAGCCCTTGCTCTAGGAACAGAAATATATCTCATTGCTCTTGTCAACTCATTACTTGCAGCAATAGCAATAGAAATAGCGGTAGGAGTGGTTCTTGATTTCACGGTATTAATTATTATTATATCGGAAGAAGCAACAGCAGAAGTGTTATTAATTGTTCTTTCTCTCGTATTAAAAGCAGCAGTGTTGACTGTTCTGGTTCTTGCGTTAGCAGCAACAGCAGAAGTAGCTGTATTGGCTCTTCTTGTTCTTGCAGTATTTGTTGTTGTTTTTCGTGTTCTTGTTTTAGAAGCGACGGTTGAAGCGACTTTTTGGTAGTTTAAACAAGTCGTTTTAGTGAATATTATTTATAACAAGAATACCTTAAGTATAATTAATATTACAAAGTTTGTTTACTTGCCTCCGTTCTTCTTATTGTTGTTCTTATTGTTACCGTCCATTTGGGTGTTTCGCAAGTAAATTTAAGATAGTAAAGTGATAGCGGAGAGAAGACAGTAAGAGATAAACAAAACCAATTTTTTTTAAATATATACGTGTTAAAAAGTTTGTCACGTAATGTCATATGACTAATCACGTTTACACGTGAATCATGTTAATCGCGAATTTATTTCGGCTTCAAACGTTATCGTTTTTTGATACATTATTTTTTAATACTTTAAGTACTAATTATTTGATGAGCACGTGGTGTTCAGATTCTATATATCACGTGAACAGTGTATATTATATGCAGAGCATCCTTAACCTAGACCCCCGGTTTAGGATATTATTCTAGACCCCTATGATTTTTGAAATTTTATTGGTTTGTGATGTGGCAGGTGACCACATGTGTTTTTCATGTGATAGATGGTAGGTGATGAAATTTTGGGTGACAAATAGGGTTTCGGCATGTAAAAAAATTCTAAGTCCCCAGGATATTTAATAAAAATCAATATTCGAAGGGTGTGATACATGGTGATAAATATCCTACCCCTGACAAACCCAAACCCTAACCCCATGTAATTAACATAATATCACATGAGGGTCTAGGATAAGAACCTAAACCCCCCAGGTCTAGGTTAAGATTCCCCTTATATGCATCACGTTACTTAAAAACTTAAAAATTAAGTGTATCAAAAAAATAACCATAGATCTATCAAAAACGATACCTTTGCATTTCGGCTAGTAAAAAATATATTTAATATACGGATACAGTAAATGATAAAAAANTATATTATATGCAGAGCATCCTTAACCTAGACCCCCGGTTTAGGATATTATTCTAGACCCCTATGATTTTTGAAATTTTATTGGTTTGTGATGTGGCAGGTGACCACATGTGTTTTTCATGTGATAGATGGTAGGTGATGAAATTTTGGGTGACAAATAGGGTTTCGGCATGTAAAAAAATTCTAAGTCCCCAGGATATTTAATAAAAATCAATATTCGAAGGGTGTGATACATGGTGATAAATATCCTACCCCTGACAAACCCAAACCCTAACCCCATGTAATTAACATAATATCACATGAGGGTCTAGGATAAGAACCTAAACCCCCCAGGTCTAGGTTAAGATTCCCCTTATATGCATCACGTTACTTAAAAACTTAAAAATTAAGTGTATCAAAAAAATAACCATAGATCTATCAAAAACGATACCTTTGCATTTCGGCTAGTAAAAAATATATTTAATATACGGATACAGTAAATGATAAAAAAGAGAAGATAATAAAAATAATAAAAATACTATCGCCGAACAACCTTAATTCTAGTACGTCTATATGACGTGATTTAGTATTTGGAATTTTCAAAAAACCGGTAATGAATAAATAAATTAATTAAAAAAATTAATTAATTTGCGATTTGCGTAATTTCATTAATAAAAATTAATCTAATGTAATATTAATTAGAAGACTTTTCCTATTATAATAATTTACATGAAACACGAATTAATTAATAAATTAAATTAATTGGTGAGTTCTTTATTTAGAATTTAACATTTTAAGAACTCACGGAAATTTTAGAAATTCGAGCCAATTTTAGAAAGAATTCTCTTTTTTTTTTCATAGTAAGAATTTATTGGTTTCATCGATAAAAGAAAGGATTTCCAATCATTTACAAAATAACAAAATTATGGAATTTAGAAAATAGTGAAACCGATATAGCAGACAAAAAATAGTACAAATATGGTGATGAGAAATCGTAGTAAGTTTATTAATATTATTATTATTGTTGTTGTTGTTGCTGTTATTATTATTATTATTATTATTATTATTATTATTATTATTATTATTATTCAATGAGCGATTGATAGATTAATTGATAAAAATAATTTAGAAAAAAAATAATATACTTTTGAGGCTTATTATTATTATTTTCATATTATTGTAAGGTAATATTATCGTAATATTATTCGAAACTATCAAATTTACAAATTGAATTACTTTTTTTAATAAATCAAATAAATAAATCAAATAAATCAATAAATATTAAATATTATAAAAAATCAATAAATATTAAATATTATAAAAAATCCATAAATATTAAATATAAAATAATAAAAGTCCGTATAATGACAATAAAATTATCATCATCATCGATCGCTTTATTTATTATTGTTTACATGAGATCGTTCGAAAATTAATAGAAATGAATAGAAATGAAATTTTTTTTTTTTTTGTATACAATAAATATAATAATGTTTGACACAATGAAATTACTAAATATTATTACTATTAGAAGTAACACTGATCTGTGTTTTTATAAACAAATAATAATTTAAACCAGTTAAGATCATGCACATTTACATCAGGTTTATATATTGTATCCAGATATAAAAAGCATAAACTGCTGAATATCTGCGAATCGAGTATATCTGTGAATACCCGCGAATATCTTGCATATCTTTAATCATCTTAAATAGAAACACGAGGTAAACATCTTTAAATGTCAAAACACTATGAAACTACCAGTATTAGTAATTTATATTAATTATGTAATTTACCTTATACGATTCAAAAAAAAAATATTAGGTAATTCCTTCTTTTTCTTCCTTTTCTTCTTTTTTTTCTTTTTTCTATTTCTTCTTTCTTTCTCTGGGACAAATTTTTTTAATTGGTACTATTTTATAGAGTTTTAATTGAAAATTAATTTTATTTATTATTATTATTCTTGAATAATATTAAATGCGTTCGTTAAAATTCTTTAATAATATTATAATCTTCTTAAATGTATTCCTTAATGCATTCCTTAATATATTCCTTAATATTAAAGTTAATTATCAAATAAATGCAAGGGATAAGATTTAAATTAATTTAATTTAATTAATATCATGCCGTAATATCGAATTAAATTTAATTAATTAATTAATTACGAATTTATTAAATATAAAAATAAAATCTAAAATCTAAAAAAAAAATAAAAATAAAAGATAAAAAAAAAATAAAATAAAAAATAAAAAAGGGATTCATAATAAAATTCTAAATACGTTAAAAAAATTTGTCTTGTTGTTGTCCGCGATGATAATAGATGATGTATAATTAATTTGTTTAAATATAACTCGTGAAATGTAACTCGTGTATGAAATCGTGTTTTACGAAAAACAAAACATTGAGAAAAAAATATAGAAAAAAAAAATAGCAATGACACATTGACAACTGCTTAATTTGTATTATTGCATTGATTTTCGATTGTTTCAAACATAGTATTTGGTTAGATTAGAGTTAATTTAAAGTTAATTTTAGGTTTAATATGATCAATTATCAATAATAATAATAAAAATCTCATCTATAAATCTCGCATTTTTCTCCCGGTAATTTTTTTGAATGAATGAATGAAAATTTTTTTTTCTTTCTTCTCTCATTATTATTATTATTATTATTATTATCATCATTATTATTATTTACTCAAAAAAGTAATAATTCATAACGAATTCACGTTTTATTACAATTTTACAATTGCAATTATTACAAAATTTATTATTCATGTTTTAGCTATATAATTCATTTTCATCATTTATTCATTTATTCATTCATTTATTCATTTTTCGTATTTTTCATATCTTTCATTTATTCATTCACCCAATTCAAATATTTTATATTTTATATTTTATATTTTATATTTTATATTTTACATTTTATATATTCATTATTGCATTAACATATTCATATTGTACAGTACATTATAATCATTACATTTCATTGTTATCATTGTTTGCAATGTTTAATAAGCAATGTTATTACTTATTAATATTCACGAATTCTTTATTCTTCTTTCTCTTCTTCTTTTAGCTACTCCCTCCTTTTCTTCTTTCTCTTCTTCTTCTCCTTCTCCAATTACTACAGAATTATCATCATCACCCATAATTTATAATAATAATAATAATAATAATAATAATAATGCTTTACCTTTACCTTTACAATCAAATAACACCAACAATAATTGTAATGAAGAAAACTTTGACATTTCAAATTTTCGAATAGTTCTTGCATTTATGTATTCAATGTGTTTTTTAAATGCTATCGGATGTATTTATATTTTCTATCGTACTTGGTTACAATGGAGAATTTCTTCTACCAGAGGATTATCAATGATTTTTAGATTACCTTTTTATACTGCTATTTCTGGTATGTCATATACATATACTATATAGATTATGTATATTATAAAATCTAATATATATGTGTGTGTATGCTAATTATTAGATTCAGGAATTGTTATAGTAGGAATTATCAATATCGTAAGTCATTTTTCATTAATAATTTCACCTTTAATAATAATAAATAACAATAATAATAATCTTTTTCTTTATTAAAATTAGTCTCATACCGCTATATATACGGAAGTATGGAGTCAACCTATGTGTGGTATATTAAGTGGATGGACATATCTCTTTGTTACAATGAATTTGGCATTTTATGGTACTATCAGGTAAAAAATATATATAAAATTATTATTATTATCATTATTTATTATTATTATTATTATTATTATTATTATTATTATTAACAGATTATCATTAATAGATTATTATTATTATTATCATTATTATTATCATTATTATTATTATTATTATAGCGTAACAACATATATTCGAGTATGCCGTGAATGTTATTTTGATTTAGGAAAATATGATTATAAATTATGGACTATTGTATTCTTTGTTTCTGCTACTTTACAATTATTGGTTGGAGCTAATCATGGACCACGAAAATATTGGTAATTCATTATATTTATTGTTTGTATATTTATTATTAATTATAACATTATATTATTCATTCATTCATTCATTTATTAATTATAACATTATATTATTCATTCATTCATTTATTAATTTATAATATTTATTAATTAAATGTATTAGGTGTTCTGCTAATTACGATAATGTACTTATGCCTGCTCTTACTTTTTCTTTAATTTTCATAATTTTCATAATTATCATTACTTGCTATATAACCATTTTGAGAACTCTCTTGGGTGCTGTGAATTGTTCAAATGATAATAATAATCGAAATAATCGAAATAATCGAAATAATCAAAACATTGTAACAACACCACAATTCCAAAGTTTAAACAATAATAATGATCATAATAATCATAATAATAATCACAAAAACAATATCAAAAATTTCATTTTTTTTAATTCATTAAATTTTCCAAATTTTCGTCGACAAAGTCATTCCACCACGACGGCGGCAACAAATACAACAAATATTGTTAGGAAGAGAAGTGAATTGGAAAAACGTGTATTTGTAAAAGTTTTATGTTATATTTTGGTATTTATTATGCAGGTAATAAATATTTATAATATTTATAATATATTATTTATGATATTTATAATATTTATAATATATTATTTATGATATTTATTATATCCACTGATATTTATTTAATATTTAATTAATTAACTATTTTAGTGGGTTCCAGTACAAATTTACACCGCTGCTAAATTACTTAAAGTAAGTTAATATATATTTATTTTAATATTTATAATAATATTTTATAATAATATTTCGTCCCATTTATAATAATAATATATTAGATTGATTCTACATGGGTTTATATCATTTGTGCTATAGGTAATAATTGATTATTATTATAATTATATTACTATTATATTATTATTATATTAATTATAATAATTGATGATTTTAATTTTAATAATTTTTATATAGGAATTAATTCTGGAGGTGTAGGTAATGTAATAATCTATATAATGAATCAAGGTTGGACACCACGAGAAACTTCTACATGGAATAAAACTACCACCACTAATGACAATAATAATAATACCAACAACAACAACAACAACAATAATAATAATAATAATGGTAACGATTTACCACCTTCCACGTCAACTCCAACAACGCTAACTCCAACTCCAACTCCATCAACTCCCACAACTTTCACTTTCACATCACCTCATCAAAATAAGAAAAATAAACATATTTCTACCACTTCATCACAAATTACCACCGTTTCCAATTATCCTATTACAACCAATAATAATAATGAGAGTATTAATGAGAATATTAATGGGAATAATGAAAGTAATGAATCAATTCAAAAACTTCAAAAAGTTCATATCGATGATACTCATCACTTTCGTCTTAGTGGCAGTAATAATAATAATAATAATAATCATCATCATCATCGTCACTGCTATCAACAAATTAATCAGCAACAACAATTACAACTACCGCACAATTGTCGTAATTCTCAAAATCATTATCGTTCTTCAAAACTTCTTCATGAAGTAATTAATAATATTATTAATAATAAGAGCAACAACAATATTAATAATAATAATGAAAAAAATATTAATGATGTTGAGAATAGTTATTCTTATAATAACAATGAGAATAAGAATCATGATAGTTTAAATAATAGTCATCATAGCATTAATAGCATTAATAGCATTAATAGCATTAATNCATCACAAATTACCACCGTTTCCAATTATCCTATTACAACCAATAATAATAATGAGAGTATTAATGAGAATATTAATGGGAATAATGAAAGTAATGAATCAATTCAAAAACTTCAAAAAGTTCATATCGATGATACTCATCACTTTCGTCTTAGTGGCAGTAATAATAATAATAATAATAATCATCATCATCATCGTCACTGCTATCAACAAATTAATCAGCAACAACAATTACAACTACCGCACAATTGTCGTAATTCTCAAAATCATTATCGTTCTTCAAAACTTCTTCATGAAGTAATTAATAATATTATTAATAATAAGAGCAACAACAATATTAATAATAATAATGAAAAAAATATTAATGATGTTGAGAATAGTTATTCTTATAATAACAATGAGAATAAGAATCATGATAGTTTAAATAATAGTCATCATAGCATTAATAGCATTAATAGCATTAATAGCATTAATAGCATTAATGGTCATCATAGCATTAATAGCATTAATGGTCATCATAGCATTAATAGCATTAATAGCACTAATAGCACCAATAACATTAATAGCATTAATAGCATTAGTAGCATCAATAGCATCAATAACATTAATAGCATTAATAGCATTAATAGCTTTAATAGCATTAATAGCATTAATAGCTTTAATAGCATCAATAACATTAATAGCATTAATAGCATTAATAGCTTTAATAGCTTTAATAATATTAATAGCATTAATAGCTTTAATAGCATTAATAGTCGTTATAGTATTAATAGTAATCATAGCATTAATAGCTTTGATAGTAATAATAGCATTGATAGTCATCATAGTAATAATAGCATTGATCCATTATCATCATCATTTTTTATTAATAATAATACAAATACCGTTGATTCTGAGATGTTAATATCCGATTATATAATTAACTTAAATAGTAATAATGACATTGATGCTGAAAACATTGATATTGATGTTGAAGTTGATGATAATGAAAATATTGAAAAGATAAAAGATTATTGTGATTTGAATTATGATGAAGAAGAAGAATTTGAAAAAGAAGAAAATTTTGAGATATGGAAGCAAGCTATGGAAGAAGTTGATGACATAATTGATGTGATGGTGATAAATAAATGAGGTTAATGTTTTCGGAAAAAAAGAACATTGTACTGTTACTGTAATTATATATAAAATTGTAAAATACTTGTGCATTGTATTCAAATATTGTATTAATATATATCATATATCATGTAATATCAAATATTGTATTAATGTATAATTAAAATTTGTGATTATTTCATATTCAATTAATTCTTTGAGAATACATAATGGAATTATGGAGTGAAATAAAGAAATGAAAAGAACGATATGATCTTCTGGAAGATAAAATTCAAGAAAGTAGTCTCGACATCTTTTTTAAAACTTTTTTATATAACATATTTAAATCTTATAAATAAAGTCAAATATTAGGATATAACTTATAAAATATACAATTACATTTTAATTCTTGGCTCACTCTGAGTACGGTACGACCAAAAAAAAAAAACCTTGCCATTCTCGAGTATTCAGGCATATATTCTTAAATCTTTTTTTCCTATAAAAAAAATAATATCAGTTTGATTCCATTTATTAAATTTGATCGATAAAGGCTATTTACATGACATGATCCCTAATTATAATACAATCATCTTCTCTAAGTTACAAAGAATCTTTTTAAATGCTTTTTGCAGGGTGTTTTATTTTTTTAATTATAAAAGAAAAAAAAACAGTAACAACTATTTAAAATTTGGTAAGTGATCATTTGTATGTATAGATATTTGAAATGGGTAAGAATGTATCATTTGTTGTCTACGTTCCTGATTCTCGAATATATTCTTTGACTCGGGTAGTAGATAAACGATATTTTTTTGCCATTGTGCGATCCGCGGATAAATTTATCTGTCACGGATGTAGATCGCAAATCAATAAAATTTGTGCAGATCGATGTACAACAAATGAAATGTGATTGACATGTTAGCGAATGACCTTTTCCCTGACCTCCATAGCTTTCTACATAATTCGTTCACCAAATGGTTATGATTGCCCTTGTTTCACAGTATCGATCCCTTTAATAAATAACTTTTTTGGCTTAAAGTTTTGAACGCGTACATGTGATATTACAAAATATTTCTTTTTACCAGTAATGATAACAGGAAATAATACCTCCTCATAAGCCATTCTGAGATCAGTTGATCTACTTTTTATCTTAAAATAGGTGTTCACTTCATTGCGTAATTTCTCCATTAGACCTATAGTTATTTTAACCATCTCA
Source organism: Diversispora epigaea (assembly GCA_003547095.1). Taxonomy (NCBI): domain Eukaryota; kingdom Fungi; phylum Glomeromycota; class Glomeromycetes; order Diversisporales; family Diversisporaceae; genus Diversispora; species Diversispora epigaea. Next base: position 158,963 of record PQFF01000164.1, read on the forward strand.
GTCCAATATTCTAGTTTTGAGATTTCTATAAGCCAGATCGCATTTCTTATAATAATCTTTAGGATAAGTAAGATATAATGAATCGGTATCACCATACTAGATTTTATATCCTTTTTTTAATACGTATCCCGCAACAAACTTGATATTGAATTGACCTGCCGAAGTAACAGCTCCAGCAAGCTGGAGTAGAAAAAATAGAGAACAATTATTGCCTGTAATGTATTCATGTAAATCTTTATAACAGGTATAAGCAAAACACACAGGACTTGCCTATAAAAGGAATTAAGGCTCTGGTATATCATCATAATTTTCTTTATCGTTCATAGTGATACCTGCTGTAATTACATACCTTCATCTCATTTGCACGATAGTGGGCATCAAATAATCAATGCAACTTTTCTATTGTTATTTATCAGATTTCGTTTAACTAGAAGCTGTTGGCATCGTAGGGCATCGATAATACAGTATCATGCATATGTTCTGCTGATTCTATAAAAATAATCTTGTTTTGCTACTTCATAATAATCCTGCATATGCTTTATCGGCATTACTGTAATTCAAAAAAATGGCGCAACTGGTTGCAACTCTTGTAAATAATTACGCAATTTTACCTCATAAAACTTGAGTGAACTTCCCTTTTGTACTTCAGAACGTGAATATAGTTTTTGAAACTTGCGTGAACATTAATTGGAACACATCCTGGTAATTTCAGGAAAGGAGAAATAAAGGATTCTTCCGGACTAATCTTAATTTTTACTGCTTGACGATTAAAATCTTCCTCTTCATCTTCACATACATTTTCTCTGATATCCGAGAAATGCCCCATAGTATCTGGATTTTTCCTATGTTTTAATAATAATTCTAATGTAAAATCTGTTCAGTTGTACTTCGTCGTGTATTTGCGGACATTTGCAACCACATCCAATCAAGAATACGTAGTCAACTACAATGAAAAGCCAATCATAGTCCGAATCATTGAAACTTATCACAATATCGGGCACTAGTGCTCGCCAACATAGTGCAAATGCCTTTAATATATTTGTTTGATTTTCACATACGACCGTGATCCAACGTGAATCTTCAACATCAACACGGTATATTTGTTTTAATGGTTTATGCATATGAACAAAGAGGAGAACATTTATTATAGCCACCATGTGACTGCCTTCGACAATTGTAATTACTTATCATCTTTACCCAAAAAGAGAAATTCCATATCCACGAGCAACTTTACGATAATATGTACTACGATCCTATGATGCAGTTTCCAGGTTATGCTTTTAGATGATATTAAAAGCTATTTTTCGTTGGAAAGTATTTGTTGTAATAACCTGAAGATATGGCTTTTTTTCTGTATGGTAGCCACGAATAGGAAATGCTTTTATGTGTTCTATTCTGATTTTACTCAATCTACAGCTTTCTCTTTATCATCCTTTTCATTAGCAAGAATATTTTTTATTTCGGCTTCAAATAAATATATGTCTTTATTGTCAGGAATACAGATGTCAAAGAAAACCTTAATGCCAGTAATAGTTACTAATGCTTTCTGACCATTGATAAGTGGCCATATAAACGTAAAATATAATGAGGGGTTCTATTAATATATTCGTTGGATTCTTCTATGTCAGTAGGCATGAAAGGTATATTTTCTCGGTTAGTTAAGGCTTGTTCAAGAATTGAAGTTGATCCATGGATTCCTAAATAATCTTCGCCAGCATCTTGGAATATTTGAACTGTCTTTTCATTTTCCGAAATCTGTGATTGAGACTCGGCTTTGGCCCCCAGTAGAAGCCCCCGTTGCTTTCTTCCTCCTCCTCTGGATCGACACAAAGTGCCGGCATGTCAATACCGAAGCTCTCAGACGTGTAAGTATCGTTCTCTTGAAAATTTTGTGTGCTCATGATGAATATACTCGGGTTGTTTTGTAATATATTACCCTGATAAAAAAGTTTAAATCGAAAATAATTATTGAATATTTTTACCTAAGATAACATCATACCCAATTAAGTAAGTTTCAATAAAATAATAATCGATGACAAGAACTCATCTTTGTCAATATCTTTCTAATGAGGGGAAGGTTTGCGGTCGGCCTTGTTATCAGCAAGAAGGATGTGCCCTCTATTGGAAAAGGCGTCAACGTGCCCCTTGTTCTCAATGTGGTAGAGCAACGGCTTTGTGCAATTTACATACTGGGAAAATCAGATTTGATAACATTTCTCGATAATATTTATGAGGTATATATCAATGGAGATACAACTAGAACGTGATTAGGATTTTTCAAAAAAAAAAATGATGCACAATTATATAACAGGCAGTATAATCCCAATAATAATATATTTAATATTTTTAATCATAACAAAGTAAATTTTCTTTTTTATATTACTATAGCAATCAATTAAAAACTAATTAGGAGGTGAAGACACCCGTTATTTTGACTTTATTGCGCCTGTAGGTAAATCTTACATCCACATATTGAGATCGGTTTACATTTATGTATATTGTTCTTGTTCTTGTAAGGAATACGATGTGGGGGAAGTTACGTGAAAATATTTGATCCTCTGTTGCATTAGCAATGTCCAATATTGCTTGAACTATAATTTCTTTTTTTGTAGCACTTAAGCCTTCCATATCAGAGAGAGCAATTCGATTCAGTGTGATCTGTCGACGAGGGGGCTATACATGTCGTCAAAACTATTGAATTGAGTCAGACGCAATTAAAATTAAGAAAAATTGGAGTTGAGTCAAGGCAAATTTTGATAATTGATGTAATTAATTGAGTCAGACGCAATTAAAATTGAAAATTTAAGAGTTGAGTCAAGGTCAAATTAGTTTGACGACATGTATAGAGGGGGCATTACTGTTCTTCTTGGTCGATGTCTTCGTCTTCTGTATCTGTTTCTAGATTTACTTGTTCGCGTTTTAAATATTTGGCAAGGTGTTCCAAGGGAGTAATTCCTTTGTAGTATCGAAGATATTAAACATATTTTAGCGTGTGTGATTGTTGTTAAGACAATTTTCAAATTATTAAAACTATACCAATGGGCTACTATATTAAAAGGAGTCTAAGGAATGAAAATTATTTTTTAGCGCTCACCATCAATTATTTTACAGTCATATTATTATTCAGTAATTTGAAAAATATTTACGTCATCATCAAGTCTGAACCAAAATAATTATTACGATAAAATATACGATAACATAAATTCGAACAATTTTGATCTATTAATTACTCTCATGTAACAGACTTGCTAGTTTTATATAGTATTTTTTCCGGAGTCAAAATAGATCAAGAGACAAGTGTTCAACTTATGGGAAATTTTTTTATTTATTCTTTCTTGCGAGTAATGCAAATATTTTCATTTGTAATTATAATAAGAAACTATTAATAAAAATATGAACTTTGTTCACTGTATCTTATCTTATCTCATCTCCATATTATAAAAAAAACTATTACTATGCATAATCATATGTTTTTAAAAAGAAAATTTTATATATTTTACATATTATTATATCCCATATTCTATTGTTAAGAAATAATAATAAAGTTAAAATCTATTAATATATCTAGTACAGCCAATTAGATCGATTGATTATTGATCATGTATATTAGATTTTGATAATTATAAAAATAAGTTTTTGTCGCAATAAATATCAACGTCATGCGATTACATATATATAATTATAATCAAGTTGATAATTCTTTTTAAAAATATATTAACTCTATAATTTTTCAAATTTTAACATTTTATAAATAGTTAAATTATTTGCCTCAGATGATTCGAATCGGCAATGTCAACGTTAAAGCTCTCAACGGTTCGGTTCGGTCCGGTCCGGTTTAGCAGTAAAACCGAATAATAATTATCCAAAACCGTACCGAACCGAATATTTCGGTTTATATATTCTTAATCTTGCCTTTGTTTACATTTTGGGTTAATTTTACGAACAAAGAATTAAAGTTCCCAATTTTACTAAAGAAAATTTGGGGAAAAAAAAAGTCTGATTTTTTTTATTGGGACCCAAATTTAGTGACGTAACACAAGTGACATTTTGCGCGGGTGCGCCAAAAAAACAAAACCCTTAAAAAAACATCCTTTCATAAAACAGTAATTTTTATTATTTTAGAAAGGTTATTTAAAAATATTAAAGATATAATTAATAATACAGTTGTTATAAATAAATAATTAAGGAAATTAAATATAATGTCTCGAGGTCTTACTTATACTAAAGCTCTAGCTACGGGTGGATTATTTATAGGATTTGGATATGCATTGATGAAATATAGTACACCTACCGAAGAAGAATTTTATATGGTTTTTTATTTAAAATTAACATTTTAATAAATTCACTAAATTTGATACTTAAAAATGATATTATATTTACTTAAATAATATATTTAAATAGAAATTACCTCCGGGATTCAGAAAAGAAGAGGATAAGGAGAAAACACGAGAACGTACTGCCTTAATGATGGATATAGTAAAAAAAGTTGCTGGATCGGATAAACCAAGTTGGTAAAAAATTTTAATTATAATTAATAAGAATTTTATTTAATTTATATTTTACCATTTTTCTCTTTAATTTTTTTTAAAAAAAATTAAAAAAAAAAAAAAGTATATGATCCAAGACAAGTAATTCTTGATGAGAAAAGCAAAGAAAGAATAGGAAAATAGGTATTACAAATAATATAAAAAACAGATGACACATGTACATAAATAATTATCTAATAATTATCGCCATTGTACATTAGATATAATATTTTCCACATTGGCTTGAAACCAATCTCGAGGACTAATATTTAATTGAAAATCACTTCTTAATTGATCTTTAAAAGATTTCTTATATAACCAAGTCAAAGGCCAAAAAATTATCCAAAGACAAGAAATCACACAAAGAATATTAAACCATTTACTTTTCATTAATTTAGAAAATTTATGATCTGATTGAACTTTAACTATATTATTACGTATGGGATAAGTTATACGAAGAATATTATTATATCCTTGTTGTCGAATAACGGATGAGATCGCTTTAGTTAAAGAATCATAATCCCAAATTACCACCTAATTAATTTTATAAAGATATTGAATTATAATTTAATGAATATTTAAAGATAATTTTAATTCAATAAATAATTGTTATATTAATAATAATAATATAAAAAATACCTTTCTCATTTCAATTTCCTTTAATAAATTTTGATTTTCAACATATTCTCTTAATAATTCCATAATATCCATATTAGGATACTTTTCATTGGATATAATATGTAATTTTCCATAAGGTGTAATATAATTTGAGAGATCAAAAGTAAATTTAAAATCCGTAACTTCTACTACTTTTGTACTATTAGATTCATAATTTGTATGATAACCTGTTTTTAATTAAAAACTAAAAAATTTTAATGAATTTTAATGAATTTTAATTTCAAGAAAAATTTTCAAAGAATTAATTTTTTGATTGAAATACCATGAATTTTAATAGCCATTTGAGGTTTATCATTATGTGCAATGAAAAATCTATGTAAAGGTTCAACTTCAATATTTATCTTTGAATCAAGAGAAGTGACACCTTGGTCTGAAGTTTCAAATTCTGCATCTGATACTGTATATTCTGGTGGTAAATTATAATTATAGTTATTACTACTACTACCACCAATATTATAATTATTTACATCAAATTGATTAAGAAGAGGAACATCTTCAATAAATTCAAAATTCGATTTTGGATCATTATCAGTGGTTTTGTTGTGTCTGATGGAAATTTGTTCAAGTGATTGTTGTTCATTCATAGCAGATCGAGCTGCAGGTGTTATACTGACTGAACAAGGATTTATAGAAAGTGCAATAGCTTCTTCATAACTTGGAGGTGGTGGTATAATATTATTATTGTTGTTGTTGAATAAAGTTGGACTCCTGGTAAAAACGTATACGTAATCCGAGTTTTCTGAATTATTGCCTCTCATTTTTTTTTTGCAGAGTGCTCTCGAAGAAAATCCCATAATTCATAAATTTCGTCATTGATAATCATTTGGCACGCGTCATCTTGTGATCTATATGATTTCCCTCGATATTTGTTATTGGTATCGCGTGTGCATCGACCTTTGGTATAGTTTTAAAATGCGCATTGATCTATTTTGCTTTTTGTTCGTTATTTTTTTTTTGTTTGTTATTTGTTATTGGTATAGTTTGCACGTGCGCGTGCACAACGTTGGTAGTTATATTTTGCTAAACAAAATATTTTTAGGGTTACATTGATGTCCTCGTCGTGCAACCTGTGTTATCCTTTGATAGTATCGAACGGATGCCAAGAAATATTTTATAATCGCAAAGGAATAATCAAGAAAAGGTCAATGAGAGTTTTTTTTTGTTGAAAATTTACTAATTTAATTATGTACAATGATTTTATTTCGGTTTGATAAATAAATTAATAAATATTATCAATTATTAAAATAATAAGAAATAACTCTTTTCCAATATTCTTTATTAATAAATAATTATAATAATCATGATAATTATAATTTTCCAAAAATGGAATACCAAGCGACTTCTCAATAAATAAACTTCATGAGATACACTCATGAGATATTATCATCAGATAGATATCTGTTAAAAAAAAAATTTCTAAAAATTTCTTTATTAATAAATGAAAGATAAATAAATAAATATAAAGTGTAGATATAGTCCAAAAATATTTCAAGATCAGGATAACAACCTTGATCTGATGTAGTTGATAAAGGTAATCAACTTTATTAGAATCAAGGTGTTGCTTATATGATAACCTTTATCAACTAAATCAATTATCTCGGTATTATCCTAATCCCGAAATATTACATACGAGGAGGAGGAAATGACTAAAGATTAAATTTAATCAAAATTAGAAAAAAAAAATTTTTTTAAAAAATATGAAACATTAAATAATATAATAATTTAAAATATATCATTACCAATCCTCTATCATTTACATCATCCGGATCACCACCCAATTCAATTCGTAAATTATCATAAGGATAAGTTTTGGGAACCTTTTTACATATATATTTATATATATTTATATATATTTATGTTAATATTGAATTTAAAATAATAATAATAATAATAATAATAATAATAATAATAATAATAATAATAATAATAATAATAATAATAATAATAATAATAATAATAATAATAATAGTAATAATAATAATTCTCATCATTATTATTAATTAAATACTCACGGCAGGTCTTTCGGGTACAGTGACAGCAATAATTATTGCAAGTACACCAACACTAAGGAAAAAAGTAGCCATCTGTCTTAGGGCTGACGGAATTTCACAATCATAAATATCAAATGCCCACACATTTATTGCATCTTCTTGTTCATGAAACTAAAAAGAAAGAGATTATTTTTTTTTTATTTCTTTTTTATTTCTTATTTTTAATTCTCTATTCAGGATTATGTTTCAAGGGGATGAATTAATAAATAAAAATCGATTAAAATAAGAATTATATGATTAAAAAAATTTGTTACAATACCGGTTCTCCAAAATTTCTTCTCTCTTGATTATCCCACCAACCATAAGGTGACCTTTTAAATTTCGATTCAAAAGGTAAATTTGGATAATCCCCGATTTGTGGATCCTTGGTATCGTATTTAGGTGGTTCGGGTTTATAATATCTTCTTGCTATTTTTGCTATTTGTTGAGAAGAAGAAAAGAGGGTAGGAGTGGTAATAGTAGTAGTGGTAGTAGTAGTAGTAGGTAGTAGTAAATTCCGTTTAAACAATAAATGCTGCCGAGAAACAATTATACTTTTACGAACTGGAATAACAAAACGTGAAAGCATCTTATTTCAATATTTATTAATATTCTCAAGAAATAATATTCTTGATTGATTAAAAATTTTTTTGAAACTTTTTCGAGAATAAAAAAATATAATAAGTAAAATCTAAATCTAATTATAATATATCATGTGAAAATCTTGGATAAATGAAGTCCAATAAGATTTTTTTTTTTCCTTCCTACATTTCTTTTCCTTAAATTCGAGATTTTTAAATAATATAGTAAGTATTGAAATTATCAATACATTATAATACATTATATTATATTATAAACATTATAAAGTATTTTGAAATTTTATTCATTTTTTTCAAACTTTATTAATAGGGAAAATGGCTGATTTAACTTGGTAAATATATAATACATTTTATATCTTTGTGAAAAAATTATATTTATTTTATTTATTTTTAAATATTTGATTGATTAATTATATTATTATTATTTATTATTATCATTTAATATTATCATCATTTATTATTATTATTATCGATACATCTATTCAGGCTCCTTGTCAGGAACAATAATTCGTTCTTGGTTAAACGTAACGGCGTTCAGTTTACCTCCGAACCTAATAATTTAACCAATACAAATTCATTCAAATATTCGGGACTTGCCAATAATAAAGTTTGTAATAATAATAATTCTTAGTAATATTTAATTTAATTCAATTAATTAATTAATAATAATAATTTAAAAATTCAGGCGATTGGCATAATTCCAAATAATTCTTCTCCTTCTAGTAAAAAAGCCAAAGGAGTAACTGTCATCAGTAAAAAAACCAAGACGGCATCTTATAAACCAGTAAAAGGGATTAATAAAGTGAACTTGACAAAAGGAGTACGTAAATCAGCCAAAAGTTTTATTAATTCTTATACAAGAGCAGATTATCGTCCTGACTTGCGCAAGGTTTGATTTCTTTAAATAATTTTAAATGTGATGATTTATGTATAAAACTGTTATATAATTAAAACCAATAATATTATTATCATATTTATTTTAATAGGATGCATTGGCTCGTATTTCTGCCATCTATCAATCTCAAAAGCCAATTAAGGTTCACATCAGAAAAACTGGTAGTCGCCATACAAAGAAACAAAAATAAATAATAAAAAAAAAGATTTGAGTAGATTAATTATTATTCACAATAACAATAACAACAACAACAATAATAATAAAGTGAATATTATGTAACTATTGTTTTGGTTTAATAATATTATTTTTAAAAAAAGGGGGAGAAAGAAAGAAAGAAAAAGATATTAAATCATATATTAAATATATTTATATATATCAACAAAAAATTCATCATGAAAAATTTCTATTCAATTGAATAAATTCGAGATGCAATATCTTCCACCACCCAATCCATTCCTCGAAGTAAATTTTCTCCTGTAACCGCACTACAAGCTTGAATAGCCCAATGATGTGTCACTATTGAATCTAATTCAAGTTTTTCTCGAATGTGTTTATCAGCCAAAGCACCGGGAAGATCTTGTTTATTAGCAAAAAGTAATAAAGAAGCACCTGCCAGACGCTAAACATTTTTATAAAAGTTTAGAAAAGTTGGGTGATTCAATTAATTCATATGCAATAATAATAATATATAAAAATAGAATAAATCGACATTTTTATTCTTACCTCTTCTTGAAGTAAAGCTTTTAATTCTCTTTTACAATCTTCCATACGCATTCGATCCGCACTATCTATTACCCAAATTACTCCATCGGTTTGTTCAAAATAATTACGCCAATAAGATCTAATTGATTTTTGTCCTCCAACATCATATACGTGTAATGTGAATCTTGTAATTAAATTAATTAATTAAAAGTAATTAATTAAAAATTATAAAAAATAATAATAATAATAATAATAATAATAATAATTATTATTATTATTATTATTATTATTATTATTATTATTATTTATTAATTAATTAATCAATTAATAAATTACCCGTTATGTTCCAAAGTTTTAATATTAAAACCGAGTGTAGGTGAAATGGTATTAATATCTTCACCATTTAATCGTTTTAGAATTGTGGTCTTCCCCGCATTATCGAGACCCCTTTTTATAGTAATGATTTATTATTATTGTTGTTGTTGTTGTTGTCGTCGTTGTCGTTTTCGTCGTTGTTTGGATAATAAAAAATAATTACATACAGTACCAATAATCTTATTTCTTTCTCTTTCTGTCGAATGTTTCGTAAAATTGATAATAAACCCATTCTTTTCTATCTTTATTACCTTTAGAATTTGTAAGTCGTAGAAGTCGTAGAATTTATAGAATTTATAAAAATCGGATTATTTTTTTTCGAGGAAACGCTGTTATATATACTTTTCATGTTAAATGTTTGTACGACTTAAAAAGGAATGCCAAATCATGTGATACATGTTAAATTTGGTTTTTTTAATATAAATTAAACCTGAAATTTGAACGAATTGCACATATTGAAATTAAATAATTAAAAGAAAATAATGGCGAAGCAAACCTCCTTCTTCCTTTTAACATTTTTGATAATAACAATTTTAACTTCATTTACTCAAACTCGATCATTAGTACCTCAAGAAGAATATATTTATAATCAAGATTATGAACAAATAACATTGATGGATTTTGAAGACAGTCAAGGACCTGTCACTTTAATTGATATAATACCTATAGAAAAAGATTTAACAATTTTTGTTGATTGTATAAGAACATTTGTTGATATTGTATGTATTTTTTAAATAAAATTTCTATTTATTTATGTATTTATTGTTATTATTATTTATTATTATTATTATTATTTTTTCTTGTTTCTTATTATTTTTCTTCTTCTTAATCATTATTATTATAATTTTTTTTAAAAAAAGATTGACTTGCTTTCCGACCCAGATTCATCGGTTATTATTTTGGCACCAGTAAATTCAGTACTTCGAGATCGTACTCATATATTAACTGGCAGTGGTCGCGTTAAAGATAAAGAGATTAAAGTAGACCCCAAGGAAAATATGTATAAATTTTTATTAGGGCATATTGTTGTTGCAGACAAAAAATCACTTTCTCAAGAAGGGAATTTAAAATCAATGGATAATGCTACCATTACTGTAGAAGAAGGAATTAATAATACTTATAAATTAAATGGTAAAGTAAATACTACGGGATTCTTTAAAAAAGTGGTAAATGGAGTTATTTATAAGATTGATGGTGTTTTGGTTGATTTGTGAATAATTTACTTTTAATCATTATGATGAGGAGGAATGAATGTTGATTTTATTTAATAATACAATTAGTATCGTTGTATTTTGGATTTTCAATTGCATATTTCATTGTATTAAATTAATTATTATTTTATTAATTAAATAAAACAAATAAAAATAATAATAAAACAAATATATTCACGTCATTAATGATCCGCGATCGATCTAAAAATAATTTATTTTTGTTTGTTTTTTGAACAAATTGATATAATGGTTTCTTAACATGCAAAAGTGGAAGAGAACATTTCTTCAACATTATAATATTTACAATACTCGCATTTTCGGTAGCAAATGTAATAATAATAATAATAATAAAACAATAATAAGAAGGCGAATAATAATAGGTGGTCAAAAAGAATATGGATTATTTCAAAGAAATAATTTTCATTCAACTTCAAATGTACAATTTGTCGAACATACTGAGAAGCAAGTTATTGAAAACCCCATTGACAACCAATTTTATAAGAATTTTGAACGAAAAGAAAAAGATAAAGTTCATGAGGGAGATCATTTTGTTAGAGTACCTAATCGAAGTTTAATAGAGATAGTAGGAGAAGATTCTATTAAATTTTTACAAGGACTTACAACCAACGATATGAAAAAACTTAGTTCGGGTGGTGAAGGATTTTACAATTCATTCTTGAATCCAATGGTAAATGACTGAAATAAATTTAATAATTTAATAAATTTAATTAATTTAATTTAATTTAATTTAATTTAATTTAATTGAAATTTTATTTATTTATTTATTTATTTATATTTATTTATTTTAGGGAAGAGTATTATTTGATACATTCATTCATCCTAAAAATATAGAAGATAAATTTCCGTTTCCACCAAGTTTTCTAATTGAATGTGATTCACGAGCTTTAACCGATCTCATTAAACATTTAAAAAAATATGTTCTTCGATCTAAAGTTACCATTATTGATGTATCATCTAGATATAATGTTTGGAACTTATGGGGTGATAATTTAAATAATTTATGGATAACAGCAGCAACAACAACAACTACTGCAACAACTACTACTACTACTGCTAATAATAATAATGATGATGATGATGATGATGATGGTGATCCCATCACTATGACTACGATTGCAAAAAAAAGTATTGGTGATATTGGTTGTAGAGATAAAAGATGTCCTCATATGGGATTAAGATTAATATTACCTATTGATAAATCACGTAAGTATATTATAATTATATTTTATTATAGTTTATTCATTATATAATTATACATTATTATTATACTTTAATCATTATTTCGATCAGCATCAGTTCCAGAATATTTTTCGGAATTAGCACCCGAAGAATATACATTACGTCGCATTTTACATGGAGTTCCTGAAGGAATAGATTGTTTTATTCCCGGAATATGTTTTCCATTACAAAGCAATTTCGATTATATGGGTGGAAGTAAGTCAAAATATCTCTATACCCACATAACATTTATATTAATTGATTAATTTATTTAATAATTTTTATCATTTTATTATTTTTAGTTGATTGGAGAAAAGGTTGTTACGTTGGTCAAGAACTTACTTTTAGAACATATTATATCGGAGTTACTAAAAAGCGTATCATGCCGATACAGTTTTATAATAAAGATGAAAGGTAATTAATGATGATGATGATGATGATGATGATGATTATCAGTGTTTGAAATCATGTGCGCATTTCGCACATGATTTAAATTTAATGGAAGATGTGCGGTAGTGTGCGCTAGTGTGCGCTAGTGTGCGCTAGTGTGCGCTAGTGTGTGGTAGTGTGCGGGATGTGGGGCGGAAATGCTAAAAAAAGGTTGATAATTTTGGGTTAGCGTACATTCCGCACATCCCGCACATGTGATGGCGATGATAAATAATAATAATAAATTATTATTTTTTTTTAATAGTCCAACAGACAAATTAGAATTAAATCGAAAATCCAACCTTAATTTATTACTTCCCCCACCAACATCTGGAATCTATCCATCAATAGAAAGTTTAAGTAAAAGACAACGTCCAATAGGTAATCTTGGAATTTCTCGACACAATATAGGTTTAGCATTAATATCCTTAGATCAAATTCATAAATCAAATGGTTTATTTTATATGGCAAATGGACAAGGTGATGTATTTAAAGTAAAATCATTTGTTCCTGATTGGTGGCCTAAAGTAGTTAATAGTCATAACAACAACGACAACAACAACAACAATAATAATAATAATAATGAGAAATCTGGATAATAAATTATATTAATTATATATTATATTATTTTAATGATTTTTTTTTATTTCAGCCTCGAAACTTTATTTAATAATAAAAAAAATCATACCATATATTGAATGATCAATTTGCGTACCCCCCGTTTTGACCTGTTTGCAAATGATCTACAAATCTCCTGCCATACTCGCCAAAAAAAATTAGCCCGTTTTTTTTTCATTCTATTTAATATAACTAATACGTATTAGTGATATATATATATTTACGATATTAATATCAGTATATATGGTTAAATGTAAACGAATTATTAATTATAAAAAAGGGAAAATTTTTTTCTCACAAAGGGGGGGCAATATGTCGTAATTAATAATAAATAATAATATTTTATTTTAATAATAAATAATATTTTATTTTAATTTAATTAATTTATTAATATTTATTCAAGGAAGATCTATCCATTACCAATCATTCAAGCATGCACTCGCTTTGTTTGTCATGCACTGATTTGACTTATGCAATGCAATTTTTTGTACGAACTTAATAATAAATAGGAATAGGTTAGAGTACTTTTATTTCTCGATTTTATAGAGAATTCTATAATAATAATTATTATAAAGATTTTTTTTGATCAAATCAATGATAATAGTAATGTGATAACATTTAGACTCGATTTTTTTGCTTTTTTTTTTTTTTTTTTTTTTT
>PQFF01000164.1:173175-192860 GCA_003547095.1 Diversispora epigaea
TTTTTTTTTTTTTTTTTTTTTTTTTTTTTTTTTTTTCTTTCACTTCTTTCACTCAATCTTGTGTTGTTTTTTTTCCTTTCACTGAACTTTGGGTTTTTTTTCTTTTCTTTCGCTTAACTGAATTTTTTTTTTTTCATCGATCAAATCTTTATACGTCTCTTTGATAATAACAGATTATAATATTCTATAATAATATTCCATGACGGATAATAAATACTCTATAAGAGATAATAATAATAATAAGAGATAATAATAATATTCTAAATAATATTCTATATATAAAATAATTTATTTAAAAGTATGAAGTTCTCTCATTCAATTCAGTTCAACTCAGTACCTGACTGGTCTAAACATTATATTGCGTATCCTTTAATATTATTTATGTTATCTGTCCGCTTACTTTTGAAAAGTTTTAAAAATTTTTAATTGATTTAATTGATATCAAGTTTTTACTTGTTCATATTATTTTAATTTCTTGACTCAATGATTTCTTCAATGATTATTTCAAATATTAATAATAATTCGTTTAAAGATACTCAAATCTCAAAAAAATAATTTATCAGATTGAAAGAGATGTGATCTCTAACTCCGGTGCTGGTGGTGCTGTTGAAGATGTTGAAGCTACTCCCGCCTTCACGGAAATTTCTCCTTTATTAGATTCTAAATCTCGGACGAATTCTATTTTTATACCTGCTCTAGATAAAGAATTAGATAAAATCAATTCATTCTATTTGAAAAAAGAAAAGGAACTTATTGATGAAGTAGAAATCCTTATTCGTGATTATAATTTATTTGAAAATTTGGAAGATTCTATTAGCGTTCGAAGTAATCCTGTATATCCTAGTAGATCTTATCCATCACTTGGAAGAGGAAGCACTCGTCGAAGTAATTTAAGTAATTTTCATTTAAGGGATAGATCGGAATCGGCTGTTTCTTTTCTTAGTAGTGATGATGATGAACTTTTTGTCAATTCTCCTACTACTATTAATCCTGTTAATGATAATGTTAATTCTACCAATGGTATTCCAACTACTTCGGCTACTATTCCGGGAATAAGACTTTTGAATGATAATAATAATAGTGTTCGTAGTAATAATCATCCGACTAGTAGTTCATTTGATGAAAGACGTTTAAGTTATTTATGGGATAATCCTCCTTCAATAGAAGATCAAAGGATTCGTTTAAAGAAACGTACTGTTGAACTTTTCGTTTGGTTATCTGAATTAAAATCTTTTGTCTCTTTAAACAATACCGGATTTTCAAAGATTTTAAAAAAATATGATAAGATTACCAATAGTAATCTTAAAGATTCATATTTAAATAATGTCGTAAATGTGTCTTATCCTTTTCTAAAATCTACTCAACAAAATTTAGGAGATAAATTAATTAAAGTTCGAGAAATTTATGCTAATCTCTGTACAAATTGTGATATGGAAGCTGCTACACGTGAATTAAAAACTCATTTAAGAGAATTTATTGTATGGGAAAGAAATACCATTTGGAGAGATATTATTGGTTTAGAAAGGAAATCTCATGCTGTTGGAATAAAAGCTCCCGTAACTGTGGATAAATTAGAAGAAATTGATGCAAAGATTGATACTCCTTTTGGTAAAGTGACTATTTCAGTCATTTTCTGGAAGAATGCTCTTTTGGCATCAATATGCATCTCGATATTCTTAATTATATTAAATTCTAATTTATTTAAAAGAGAAGAACAAAGAAATTGTTTTGCATTACTTGTATTTTCTGCTCTTCTTTGGTCTACTGAGGTAACACACTATTATTATTATTTATTTATTATTTATTATCTATTCATTGTTTATCACTTTATTTATTGTTTTATTTATTATTTGTTTATCACTCCATTTATTATTTATTATCACTTCACTCTAATTTATTATTATTAGGTTATCCCACTTTTTGTCACATCACTATTAATTCCTTTACTGGTAGTATGTTTAAGAGTATTATGTACTGATGGAAATGATGCAGAACCACCAACCAGACTTGGTTCACACGAAGCAACCAAACAAATATTTTCTGCTATGTTCTCTCCAGTTATTATGTTGTTATTAGGAGGATTTGCTATTGCCGGAGCATTAAGTAAATATCATATTGCTAAAATGATGGCAACATTCGTATTATCAAAAGCTGGTACAAAACCAAGTTTTGTTCTTTTAGCCAATATGTTTGTCGCCACTTTTGCAAGCATGTGGATAAGTAATGTGGCTGCTCCAGTTTTATGTCTTTCATTAATTCAGGTAAATTATAAATGGCAATAATATATTTAATATTTACTTATTTATATTTATTTACTTATTTATTTAATATATTAAACAAATATTTTCCTCTTTTTTTTTTTTCTATCAAATAGCCCATCCTTCGTAATTTACCTCCAAATAGTTCATTTGCTCGATGTTTAATATTAGGTATCGCTTTGGCATCTAATATTGGAGGAATGGCGTCACCAATATCATCTCCTCAAAATATTATTGCTATAGAAAATATGCATCCTTCACCTACTTGGATTCAATGGTTTATAGTAGCGATACCTTTATGTATCGTGATCGACATTTTAGTTTGGTTATTATTAATTTGGAATTATCAACCATCTCAAAATTCTTTAATGATTCATCACATAAGACCAACCAAAGATCCTTGGACCGGAATTCAAATTTTTGTAATTTTCATTACCGTCTTTACCATAATTTTATGGTGCGTTGAAAAAAAATTGGAATACTTTTTCGGAGATATGGGAATTATTGCCATAATACCTTTGGTTACGTTCTTTGGTACGGGAATTCTTACTAAAGAAGATTTTAATAATTTCTTGTGGACGGTGATAATACTTGCCATGGGTGGTATAGCACTTGGGAAAGCGGTACAGAGTTCAGGTTTATTACATACTATTGCAAAAAGTATTCAATCCATGGTGGGAAGTTACAATGCTTGGCAAATACTTGTAATATTTGCTTCTTTGGTATTAGTCATGACCACATTTATTAGTCATACAGTTGGGGCTTTGATAATTTTACCTATCGTAGCGGAAGTTGGAAATCAATTGAGTGATCCACATCCTAATTTACTTGTGATGGTTTGTATTTCTTATAATTAATTATATATATATATATATATACGTATATGTCGAGATCTCACAAAAGAAAAGTTTAGAATATTAATTATTAATAATATCTATTTTTTATTTTTTATTTAAGGGTTCTGCACTTATGTGTTCTCTTGCTATGGGATTACCTGTATCCGGATTTCCAAATATGAATGCAATAATGATGGAAGATGAAATGGGAGTTCGATATTTGAATACTGCAGATTTTATTAAATCGGGAGTGCCAGGATCATTACTTGGATTTTTAACTGTAATAACAGTTGGTTATTTGTTATTAACGTTTATAGGATTTTAAATATTTAAATAATGAAATCCTTCAAATTAATCATCTCATTATAATTAGAATGTTTTATTCCTTATTTATATATAGTAAAATTATTATTTAAATTATTCAGTAAAAATAAACGAATGTATATACATATATATTTTTTTTAATCTAAGCTATAATCTTTTAACAACAATAATTATTCATCTATTTATTTATCAAAGTGAAGATATATTATATTATACAAACAACAAAATTAATTACTAAATTAATAAATTTTCAACAAAAAAAAAACTCTTCCTTGTTACGATTATAAAATATTTCAACCAGGTTGCACGTCAATTCCAAAAAAGCAACTAAAAATGTTTTGCTAAACTTGTAAGACAAATAGTCGTGTGCTACTTTGTTGTCGATCAATCGAAATGAATTCCGATCTCGAATACGATTTATAAAAAAAAAAAATGGCATTAAAATTTTTCGATAAATTATTTCATTAATTTTCTTTTTTGAATATGCTGGAAGGACGTAATGTCATATGTGTAACCTTACCGTAGGTAATTTCTAAATTTGTTTTAAGTTCATATTTTCTTTTTTGTTTAGATTTTTTTTAAATAATTAAGCTTTATGTATATGAGTAAACTTATTTGTATTAGTATCCACATTTATAAATTACACTTTTTCTAAGAATTCTTTACTGCTGAAAATGGCTAAGATCATCTTTTCTTTGTTGTTGAGTTCAGCCTTTACTGAAATAATTTCTAAGGACTTGTTTCATGTGAGTAATTTTTTCCCCCGGGTTTTTTCCCAGAATTTTTTCCAAAGCTTGTATTTTTTCGCATCTAAATCTATTCTCCAAGGAGCTTGGTTACTGTTTTTAGTATTATAGAATTCAATTGATTTGGTGTCATCTTCTTCTAAGATAGGGTTTGTTTGTTGGATTGTTTTTTGCTCTCTTCCTTTTCCTTTTCCTTTTCCTGTTTTATTCGTTACTGTAGTCCAATTACTTTCTTCAAGGTTTCCTCCAAGTGGGGTAGCCAAGTATTTTCACCTTCTAGGAATGTTTTCTGAGGTCTCAAAACAATATGCGTAAAATGATGGATAAGTTTACTAACAGTCCATCCCAGTATATAAACCTGCTTAATTCTAATGAATATGAGCACACGTATGACCCGAGGAATAACTTTGTGGTGGTCGAGAATAAAAGTAAGGGAAGTATAGTAGGTGTATTTGAGCAGTATAAACCGCGATCATGAAATCAGATTTTTTTACGTAATACGTTGCACGCTTCTACGACCCGTGATCGAAGCATGTGTTCGAAGTGCCATTTATTCCGAAATAGGACCTCATTGCATCTAAATTAAGTAACAAACAAAAATCGTGTGATACATATGAGGAATTGCTAATTATCGGATACGATTTTATAGACCCGATGCGAGATATTCGGCATAAATAGTACGAAGGCAGATGTCGAGACTTGACGTATAAAAACAGGACGAAATCTTAGGAGTTATGGGTAAGGGATTGCTACATTAAAACGATCAATAAATAATCGTACAATAAATCAAACAAACAAACAAATAAATCAAATTACCCATTTATCTGCAAAATGGCGTACAATACATCTGATATTTTTTTGTTATCAATTTTCATTGCCGTGATCGTAATCCGTGAATTATACGTTCGGGGCATCTTGACAATGGAGATGCTTTATACAATTGCTCAGGAGAATATAAAAATATACTTTTTCTCGCAATTCTACTTATATTCATTCGAAAAAACATATCTCCAGCCCCGGCCCCATTACCTATATCGCCACCGGCAGACCAAAAAATGCAAAAACTTGAACGAGATATTTTATATTTAAAAAACGAAATTAAAAGAATGCAAACTGAAACGGAATGGAGAAGTGAGGCCCGAAGTGGAGGTTTGTGATACACAACGAATTATTTTCCATGAGTGCTATTTAGATCATGTATCCGTGCGAAGTTACAAATCTGAATATTCTAGCGAAATTGAAACTCTTTGGGTCGAATTTACCGCAATTTTCAATGAAAGGAGAAAAAGAGAGAAACGCTCTCCCACGAAATTATGCAATGTCCTGTCCGAAGAAATAGACCTCAGCCCATCAACACTCGCAAAATTCTATCAGCGTCAAAAATCACCACAACGTACATCATTAGACAAAATCGAAGCCCGGGTTGAAAAAGAAAACTGGAAAAAAGATAATTCAGTTATCATTAGTGGTAGTAGCAGTAATAACAATAGAAATAATTTTTTAAGTAGCGATAATAGAAATATAATTTCAGATGAAAATAATAACGACAATAATGGTGTAATGGCGATAGCTAGTGAGGAGTAGTGAGATGGAACCGCCATTTTTACAATGTAAAGGGTCTAGGATCCCGGCGGGCATGGCAATTTATTCGTAATGTAATGATATAGCGATTATTATCGTTAAGTGTAAATCTGATCGTTAATCACCTGTTTTCTGTGCGACCCAATTTCTCAATTTTTCAACGCATTTTTTGTTTTTCGCCGATCACAAAATACCAATTCGAGTTAAGTATTACCATCTACCTTAATAAATGTATCTGTTTCTCCAGACGTTTCCTGGCCTTATAATTCCTGCAGAGTCTGGGATGTTCGCTCCCCAGTTCTATCTGTAGGTGTTGTGCATCGAGCGGGTTCGCGACGAAGCTCGCTTCGAAAAAATGGTGATCTGATTTCCGTACTGTCCCAGTAGGCGTCACACTGCCATCGCGTGCCGGTTTTTGAAGAAATCATAAAGGTTCTTACTAGAAATTTTAGTGTACCTGGCCCTATAATTCCTGCAGAGCCTGGGATGTGCGCTCCTCAGCTCATCTGTAGGTGTTGTGCATCGAGCGGGCTCACGACGAAGTTTGTTTGAAAAAATGGTGTTGGTGGTACTGTGCTGTCCCAGTCGTGTGCCACAATTGCCATCGTGGGCCGATCTTTTTGGTTTCTTCAAAGATTTCTGGGGTTTTTATCACAAAATTTTAGCGAGATTATAACAAGTTTCAATTACTCACTTTCAAAATTTATCTTTTAATAGACACTATACAGTCTGAAACTATCTATTATGGTAAGTCTTTTGAGTTTGTGATTTCACTTACAATTTTAATAAGTCTATTACTGAAATGATTATTTGCTGTTTTATCTTGGAGGCGGAATCTTACTCAGATTCTAAACTTCGGTTTATTATTGAAATATTATCAGACTTTTCCCCTATAAAGTTTTACAAGAAATATGTGGAGTCATTCAATTCAAGAAAAGAAGCTGAAGCAGATTTGTTGTCTCACCTGAAGGCGTTGAGTAGAGTAGGGAAGTCCAAAGAGGCTCATAAAGCTCAATATTATATCAAGTGCTTTGACGAACTAATCGACAGCAAGACATGTAATCAATATTGGGATTATTGGGATTATTGGGATAATTGGGATGTACGAATGGCTAAAAAACGAACAGAAACACGAAGGGCTATTCATGATTATCATATTGAATACAATGTGTATCAATAACACGATGATGATGCTTTCAGCACGAGGATTGCAAAGTCAACAGTAGAAAAGCGAAAAGATGTTGCAGACGATATAAATACATTGACAAAAAAGGTAATGACTCAAAACTCGATTTTAATAAATAATTGATTTTGTATTTACAAATTTTATAAATATATGGTATAAATAAAAGCAACGTCAAACTAAGTATGAAAAAATTATTCCAGATTACAATGAATCGGATTTTGAGCCTGAAATGGTATAGCCTTATCATTAATTTATGTTAAACGTTGTATCTAATTATCGTGCTAATGTCTTCATTTCTCGTACAGGAAAATGATGAGGCAGAGACTGAATTGTCTTTTAACCCCGCTGATATGTCAGCAATTAAAAAAATAATAACAGAATCTATTGCAAATACAACTGACGAATTGGTAACTAAATTGTTGAGATGGCAAAAGAACAACCTTAAACAATTACATTATGGAGTTCAACATCCAGAAAAATGAAATATCAATAATCTGCTATCAATTTCGTCAATTTTTTATATCCAAAAACGAAATGAAGTGCAACCTTATCTCAATTTAACCAAGAACGAAATTGATAACATCCGATTGAACATCATCTCAAAATATAAGAAAGTTACAACTCCGGAGGAATTAATAAATATCATAAAAGAAAATAGGAAGGTTTGTAAATTTGGTTTTTATAATGGTTGAAATGAAATTATTCTCAATTTATTTTGTCATATTCATTAGAAATTTCAAAGGGATTCACGTGAACAAATCATAAAGTTTGTTAACTCATCATTTGCCAAACAAAAAGATTTATTTTGTGAAGCATTTTTTAAAATGCTTGAACAGTGTGTAAATTGGGATTCTTTAGTACTTGCGAGTGATGTGAACGAAGGAACATTCATAGTCGACTATATAGAGTTTTTGTTCAATACAACTATTCATTATTTCAACTATATTACAACCCATTCATGGTATAATGTTATAAAATCATTTCATGTATCAATTGATTTTCGAAAAAAAAGTACTAATTTATTTTTATACAGGATTGATACTGTTTCAATTCCATCTCAAATACGGAGAGGTTCTGGAAGGGTGTCCAATTATATGTTGAAAAATAAGAATGAAACTCGTGTAGGTGTTTTTGGTGAAGTAACAAGTTCCAAATGTCAGGATGATGAAAGAAAGATATATTGGGATATATATCGTGGGGCAATACATGCCAAGGATTTCATGGATTTTAACATTAGAGAATGTGGGATGCACCCAGATGACGCAACCCAGATTATAATTTTTATTAAAGGTTTCTATATGGAAGTTTGCATCTTGGTGCTATATCATCCTGGAATATATTTTCTTGTTGAAATCGAATCATGTAATTTACCAAAATCTTTTAGAGATTTGGAGTCCATTAAGAAGCTTTATGAAGTTTTGATGGGCATACGGGTTAGTTTGCTTTATATTTTTGATACAATATGTAAAATGTGTACTGATTATAATATGAAATTTAAACTTATAGAAGAACTCGATAAATTTTTTAAGTGAGAAATCCCAAACTCAAATAGATTTCTCAACTTGGTTACGTCTAACTGCTAATACACCTAATAATAGTTTTGTAGAAACCTGAAAAAAAGACAAAATTTAATCTTTCTATATAAACTGGATTTGTACTATATTTATTATATTTTGATATTTTATCCGTACATCAAAATCAAATTTTATTGTGTATTCAGAAAATAAATAAAAAATATTAGCAATTTTAATTGGTCTTGCAAAGCAGGAATACTAACATTATATTTATAATGTTCCAATTTTGGGATGCGCGTCACGATCTCGAAGTTTTTTATATGCAGTAACATAAATTGTAACAGCAATGTGAATTTCTATAATTGGTCAAGTTATGAAATTCCAATTTAATTGGTTAAATATGTAAGCAAATGATATTATATATTGTTTTAAAGTTAACATGTACTAATAAATGAAGTAACAAAAAAAATTACATTGTCCCGGTTACCCATGATGAATCCATTTTTTATGTCAATGATGGCATTGTTAAAACGTGAGGTCCTGTAGACGAAAATCAACTCCAGCATAAATCACAAGGCCTAAGTATCCATGTAAGTGATTTTATATGTGAATCAATTGGGCGTCTTCATCTTTCAGAAGGGGACCAAGCTACAAACAATTTGCTTCCTGAAGATCAGAGACTTTTGTACACTGAAACTTGTGTTATTATGTATCCGGGTTCCAATCGAGATGGTTGGTGGACAAATTAAGATCTTATAAAACAAGTAATTAAAAGGGCTATTTCAATTTTTGAAAAAACACATCTAGGAAAAGTTGCACTTTTAATGTTCGACAACAGTAGCAACCATAATGCATATGCTGATAATGCTTTAGTAATATCGAGGATGAATCTTAAAGACGGAGGAAAACGTAACGGTAAAATGCTTAATAAATCTCCTCACGTTTTAACATTTGTAGATACTGATGGAGTATTTCATTAGTGGGCTTTTTAGGACAAAATCGGTGTATTTTTGTTTTCTGATCGTTATTTCCTATAGATTTCAGACTTTTTACTATGTTCTGGATAACTTTTTTAATCTATAGAGAATGGTGTATTTTTTTTCTCTGTCGTCACTCAAAACACATGAGGTGTATTTTTTGATATCTGATTTGAATACCATTTAGCTTTCTATTTCTGTGGAGCATACCCATAAGGGTGTGTGCGACACAGTTGCGGAGCGTAGCGGAGCATAGTTATCTGTTTAGTTAGCATTTAGCTTTCTGTCACTGTAAGCATGAACCTTTAGGTGAATGTGAAACAGTTGCAGAGCGTAGTGGAGCATTAGTTATCTATTTAGTATTCTATAAACTTTCTAATAATAAGACAGATATTAAAAATATTTTTTTCTAGCACGTCATTTGGTGTATTTTTTTTTTGCCTCGTCACTGGTCTTAGTTATAGACCCACCTGGAAGGTCTGATGCGAAACATAGTGAAGCATCTATCCCCACCTGGAAGGTTTTTGGGATAGCAAAAAATACAAAATATGAGTTTTTAACACTATTTCCTTGAAATGACTCTCCGAGTCTAGCTCCGCTATTGCCTATCTATTGGCTTACAATTAGTTTTGCTAAATAAAACGAACCTGATGTATTTCAGAGAAATGACACGAAGCACCTTGCCCATACTTCGTATAACAAATTTTAGGACAATTTCGGTGTTTTTTTATGATCTTGAGCGTAGCCCCACCTGGAAGGTTCTGATGCNTTTTTTTTCTCTGTCGTCACCCACGACACATGAGGTGTATTTTTTGATATCTGATTTGAATACCATTTAGCTTTCTATTTCTGTGGAGCATACCCATAAGGGTGTGTGCGACACAGTTGCGGAGCGTAGCGGAGCATAGTTATCTGTTTAGTTAGCATTTAGCTTTCTGTCACTGTAAGCATGAACCTTTAGGTGAATGTGAAACAGTTGCAGAGCGTAGTGGAGCATTAGTTATCTATTTAGTATTCTATAAACTTTCTAATAATAAGACAGATATTAAAAATATTTTTTTCTAGCACGTCATTTGGTGTATTTTTTTTTTGCCTCGTCACTGGTCTTAGTTATAGACCCACCTGGAAGGTCTGATGCGAAACATAGTGAAGCATCTATCCCCACCTGGAAGGTTTTTGGGATAGCAAAAAATACAAAATATGAGTTTTTAACACTATTTCCTTGAAATGACTCTCCGAGTCTAGCTCCGCTATTGCCTATCTATTGGCTTACAATTAGTTTTGCTAAATAAAACGAACCTGATGTATTTCAGAGAAATGACACGAAGCACCTTGCCCATACTTCGTATAACAAATTTTAGGACAATTTCGGTGTTTTTTTATGATCTTGAGCGTAGCCCCACCTGGAAGGTTCTGATGCGAAACAAAGTGAAGCATCTATCCCCACCTGGAAGGCTTTTTCCCTCTCCAGTTCAGGATTTTCAATTTGAAGTTGTCGAGTATAGAACTGCATAACGTAATACCCTTTAGCATGTTTTTTACACGTTCCCGGTGCAGAAGAAGTTGGCTTACCGCAAACTTTACATGCTATACGTTTTTTTGCTCTCCAGTGTTCATGACAACCTTCAGGACGACGACATCCACGCCCACATACTTCCCCAGAGTTGTGAATATAATTACAAGTATACTCTCCATGCATTGTGATAGTAATAAATTTATATAAATGAATAATTATTTAAAATTAAACAAAAGATCTGGTTATATTAATAAAATACACGGAATACAAAGATATATATATCACTATGGTACTCAATTGTCCAGGATGTGCTTGTCCAATATTAACAGGAAAGACCAGAGATCTTAATAAACATATGAATTTATTAGGAAATCTTCGTAAGGGGCAATGTCAACCAGCTTTGCGTTTGATGCAAAACCCAGCACCACCCCCTGTAGGAAATCCAACCCCAGATCCAGTCCCACCACCAGCCCCAGAGAGCGATCTCATATCATTTAACGAAAACCCACCAACGCACCAGCCAGCCCAGCCGAGAGAGGCGACCGCGCCGGCACCCGACCCAGAGATAGGATCTACTACAGAGCGAAATAAAGCTATATTAATATACAAAATTATAGCAAATGGTATAGAATTTTATGATGGAAAAAGAAAATGGTATGGAGTAAAAGATGACTTTCATGGATTATATAACAAATATTATTTTATTAAAGCAGATAATGGAGAAACAATTATAAAAGAATACATAAGAATTATCGATGAGTCTGAAGCTATTTCAAAAAAAACTAAAGGTAATATTGATATGCGTAAAACAGGAAATTATACATTAACAACTATAAAACTTTTCAATGAAACTACCTTAGCACCTAAAAGAAGTGAGAAAATAAGTGAACAGGAGAAGGCATGGATAAATTTAGCGACAATAGGCGCTTTAATATTTGCAGAAAAATATGATGGAGAAGGTAGTCAATATGATGTAAACTCAATGTATATATTCGAAATGATAAAAAAAGATGCGTCATGGCTATACATGTTCCCAAAATTGATTTTGGATTTTTAAGGTATTTCGACTTTTTGAGATTTATGCAGAATCTATTCTATATATGGAAGTAAAAAAAGTACCCAGTTATATGTATCTTCAATCAAAGAATAAATCTGGGTGGTCAAAAAATTTCGGGTTTTAAGTAAAATAATTTCGTCTTCTATAAAAAACTATTTCGACTTTTTTCCCCAAAATTGCAATTTCGGGGCCCCAAAATAATTTTGCGTGCAAGTATAGTCATGGCCAATTGCATCAGGTATGTTTCATACAATAAACTCATCTTTTACAGAAAAATGGAGTAAATTTCCATATGGAATTTATAAAGCAACAATAGAAGGAAACCCGCCAAAGAAAAGTCTCCAATGTACAAGATATTTGCGATATAATCCATATGGGATTTATACACATTATGATTTAGAATGTGCTAAGAAAAATGGTCTAAAAGTATATTTAATGAATGAATCACCAAATGCACTTATATACGAAAAAAATACTCGTATAACAGGAAAAGACATGTTTGGAGAATGGGGAAATATATTATATAATATTAAAAAAGAAGGCGGAACAGCTGGAAAAGTAAGTAAAGCATTATTAGTTTCATTATGGGGTGCCTTATGTGAGCAAAGGAATGGGCAAAACTATGGAACACACCCAAGAATAAAACCCTTTTTATTAGCTTCAACTAGAAAAACAATTTCTGAAATTGTAAAACCTTTAGGAGATCAAGTAAAGCGCATTCATACAGATGGATTTATAGTAGCAGGGAAAGTAAAACTCAAAACAGGTATAGAAATGGGTGAGCTAAAATTTGAGAAAAGAGGAGTTTGTGTCGTAAAAAATTGTATATCTATTACATGGAAACCGTCTTACCCAGAAATTCCAAATTTGATTACAAATAGTTTACCAGATTTTGAAAAAATACAAGATAAAGAGCAGAATACAAAGTTAACAGTAAAAAGGAAACCACTAAAAAGATTCGATATAAATCTTCCGAATGAAATTATAATAGAAATATTACAACATTTACGAACACAAAATGATAGATTAAACACAAAGTGTCCTGCTTCGCAGTGTGGTAATAATGAATTATTGTTTCCAGTTTTATATGTTAACAAACGATGGAATGAATGCGCAACATATTTAATATGGAGAAGAATTACAATATATAGATACAATATTATGAAATTTGTAGAATTAATAAAAAAGAAAGCACTAGCAAATGTAATAAAATATATAAAACAGATAGAATTCGAAAGAATAGATAATTATTTTAATACGAATGAGTTTTTATTAGAAGACATTGTAAGTATATGCCAAGATATAATATCTATATCATTCAAGGATTGTGGTTGGGGATTTCTTAACAATAGTTCACTAAAGATGATATTGGATACATGCAAGAATCTAAATAATATAATTATTTATGGAAGTAAACGAATAGCGNCAAAAACTGTCTTAAGTATACCAGAAAAATGTACGCATATAAAAACTATAAAAATACAAAATTGCGAACGAATAACAGATAAAATATTAGATCAATTAGTAAACAAATATCCGAAAATTGAGATTAATAAGATAAATAAAAAAGAGCAACATATAAATGATCAAGTCATAGAAAATATAATAGATGAAATCTAGTTTACGCTAAAAGATAAGTAAGTTATAAAACTTATTAGGAGATATGGAAAAAGCCTACTATTTGATAGTATATTTCTGATACATGGTCAGAGTAAGTAATATACTCAACCCCTTTAGGAGCATCTCTTCGAGACATAGCTTGTGTATAGCATATTTGATAGCATGTATACACCATGCAAGCATATTTTTATGAACATTCATTATTTCCTTATAATTCTTTCTCGTGCAAATGATAGATGTTTATTATAGTATTCTCTAATATGCGATGAACAATGACTAGAGGTTGAAATGGGATGGTTTACCACATTTAATACACGGTACTATTCTTTTAGCTTTCCGATGATTACATTCCACAGGTATTACCCAAGTGTTTTCACAAATTTCATTGGGATCATGACTGAATAGACAAGTACATTCACACGTCATTTTTTATTATATTAAAATACAAATCTTTAGATATTTAAAATATAATACAAATTCAAATGACGTCAACCTAATATTTCAACTAATTGGAAGTTTATAACAATATTTATTAACAAGAAGCAATAAGTATAGTCATAGATCACCTTCGGTATTTTTTTATTAATAAAAAAACTCGTATTAAATAAAACTTATATTATATAAAACAAAATACAAAGTATGACTGACAATAGTTCAAGTTTAATAAATGAGCGGGACTCAGAGTTATCGATACATGATATTACATGGAAAATGATTGAATCAGCACAAATTAAAATAATAAAAGAAGCCTTTCGTCTTCGATATAGAAAAGATAGTAAGCTTATTAGTGAATATGCTGGATATGTAAAAAATTTACGTAATGCAGAAAATCAAGATGAATATATAAAATATACAGCAATAACACTATTTCCAAATGATGAAGCATATAATAAAAGAATGACACGATATAGAAAATGGTATCAAGGTAAAAAGGAGCTACTTACCAGTGTAGAAGATTTATATAATCTTTATTATGAACTATCCAAAAAAGATCGACCTATGACTGAAACAGAAATTGAGGAAGCCGTTAAGGATGTACTTATAGATGACTAATTTAATACTGTTTAAGGATCCATTTAGGAGGATATTCAACTTTGCCAACTTTCATCAATTGTTCTCTCACGAATGATCTTTCAGGTCCATTACCATTTTCATCCATAAGCCAGTATAATACCGGTTGATTTTTTTGTATTAAGGATTCTTTGATACGATAAACTTTTGGAGACCAATTCATGTCAGTTATACGTCTATTACCAAATTCTAACTCTCCAGGTTCAAGTAAATATAAAACAGAATCTTTATAGGTTAATCGAGGTTCTTCAAACCTGATAGGCCTTCGATGTTTAACAGAAGGATTAGCAATTATTTTTTCCCCTTTTAATGCCCTCTTTACAGCTTCATTAGGTGTCATATGAATTAATCGGGTAGGAGTATTGTTATAAATGTCATCATTATTACAAAGATCTTTAACCCAAGATGTACATCTTTCAGATAAAGGTAAAAGGAAGTCAACTGCATCCTGACGAATATAAGCATGTTTTTCAAATTCTTGATGATCACGTTCAGCAATTGCATTACTACGTTTGGATTTTTTGGGGTCGAAATATACGTCATGACTTAATAATAAATCTTTACACTCAGCTAAATACTCAGTACCTTTATCAGTTCTAAAAACGTTAGGCCAAGAAAGTGAATGACTAGAATCCTCATAAATTTTCTTAATTGCTTTAGCAACTGTAGAAGCTGATTTATTAGTTAATGCAGAGCTTTTTCGATATCTAGTTGCCACATCTTTTATTACAAGTCTATATTTAAAAATTCGATTTCCAATTTTATCGTGAGGCATTGGAGTAAGATCAGATTGATGCATTTCGTTTAATCTCTGTATATTATTAAAAGAAGCATATTGGATAAACTTTGGACGTGGTTTATGTGTTAAATGTAATAATTGACTTTCGAGCCATTCTTGAACTTCGGTCAATGTAAAATCGAACCCGGCATTATGTGAAACATCATAAAGNGAAGGATGATAATAGATTTTTTGCAAATCAATACTAATATCAAGTTCACGGGCTTCCCCAGTGTCAATAGAAATAACTGGAAGCATTTTTATTATAACATATAAAAACATGAATAATCTCGAACAGAAAATCCAAAAGCTAGAAAGATGGCTCAAAGAAAGTGAGAAGCACATAGCATATTTGGAAAATCAAATTGGTATTCGAGATGAAAGCATTATCTTGTTAAAAACAGAGGTAGGCAATCTCAAACCACGACTTAAAAAAGCTTTACAAGATATAGAAAATAAGGATAAAATTATTCCAGCTCTCGAGTCGCAATTAATAGAAATGACTAGTGAAATATCTTCCCTTCGATATAGAATCCAAAAACTTCGAGAAACAATGGCATTAGATATGACACACCTGCCATCAACAAATACACCAGTTTTCAACTTAATAATAGAGATGAGAGCAAATATTAAAATTTTAGGCGACTCAGCCAGAGGTGATAATACTCTTTTAAGGGATGAAATCGATAATCTTCAAACCCAAACAGAATTAAAATTAACGCAAATCCAAAATGGGTGCTATACTTTTGAAAACGAAGTAACTCAGTTAAGACAAGAAGTTATAAATTTAAAGGATATAAATCTTAATCAGCAGGAGTTAACCAATGAACTGGGTACATTAAATGAAACTCTTAAAGAGCAAATTGACGACTTAACCGATAAGAATGAAACTATTCAAACCGAAATGGATGAGAAAACAAGATTATATGGACAAGCCCAAGACCGGTTAGATGAATGCCGAGAAGAAAATTATCATTTGAGTCAATCTTTAGAAGGTGCACATGAAGATATTACAGAAAGTGAGTTAGTACATGACAAGTTAAATCAAAAATTGCGCATCTTAGGATTAACTCATATTGCATGGCGAGCTCGCAATTTAAGGCAGGCTCAAATCTTAAATGTGGAATTTAATACAGCAAGGACTACTTGGAGAAATCAAAGAGATAGAAATCGACACATTGCTCGGGAATTACAAAATTGTCGGAGTCATGGTAGGAATTTACAAAATGATAAGGTTCTTATTGAGTTTTGGCGAGATCGAATTATTCTCAGGTATGAAAAGTGGAAAAATAAAACCCATGGAGCCCGACAAATAATTAATAATTTGAATCAGCAAATTTTTGCATTACAGAATAACCCATTAGCAAATCCAATCAATATGGCAGGTATACAAGATGTTATGACATCAATGGCACCATTACTCGCTCAAATTCCACAATATATAGGTCAAGAACCTCCAGATGATTATATTAATAAAGTTATACAAGTTTTTTCATATGGCACTGGTTTAGGTGTGGGAGCATTCGATGATGCGGTTAAAGCCAATATTTTAAAATCTAAAATGTCTGGTAAATATGCTCCAGTTCCTGCACAACATCCTGCTGGTACGAATATTGATACTCCAACTCGATTCAGAGCTTGGCTTAGGCATAGATACCATGAATTAACTTTAGGAACAAGGCAGGCTTCTTTAACAAAATTAACACAAGAAAAATTCTTACCTACAGATATTCCAGAAACTTATGAAGAAAGAATTCGACTTTTATTATTGCAAACACCAAATGATAATGACGATGCATTGGCAATCTTATGGAATCACTTACCAGATGAGCTCTTTTCAAGAATGGAAAATGCGGCCCCAGCGGATATAGATGCATTCTTTACTGATCTAAAAAATATCTGGCTTAAGCGTCAACCTTCTACTTTTACATATAATGGAAATAGAAATTTATCCGTTATTACAACTAATTCATCTCCCATCCCATATCAACTGCAACCCCAAGAAATCAAAAATAGGTCTTTTGATCATTTAGATAGTATTGCAAAAAGATTAGGATATTCAGATAATGCATCTCGAAATCCGGATGCTTTAGCAAATTTTATCGAAGATGAGTTATACT
Organism: Diversispora epigaea; assembly: GCA_003547095.1. Classification (NCBI taxonomy): domain Eukaryota; kingdom Fungi; phylum Glomeromycota; class Glomeromycetes; order Diversisporales; family Diversisporaceae; genus Diversispora; species Diversispora epigaea. Next base: position 190,760 of record PQFF01000164.1, read on the forward strand.
CAAGATTAGGACATGCAAATTATAATCTCAGAAAAGAGCCTTTTGGTCAAGTTAGAGAGGATAATACCAGAGTGATTACTAGAGCTAGTACTTCGGGTGCTAAAAAAGTATATGCTACAAATAAGCCGGCAAAGAAACCACAGAAGCCTACTAAAGTTACTTACAAATGCTCAAATTGCGGAAAAATTGGGCATAGAAAAAATAAGTGTCCTAAACTCGGTAAGAAACCGAAGAAGGTTAATTATACTTATCAATCCGAGCCAGAAANGTCGGATTCCTGTAAAGAAGAAGCCTTCTACTAAGAAAAAATCGATCGTTACTTTGGAACAGGAAGTATTTCTTGAATCTCTTAAATATATGATATCCGAATTAGTACCCCATTGTCCTAAGGAGATTCTCATTGAAGCTCGTGTATTTCTTAATAATCTATTTATAAAGATGAAGGACCAATTCGATTCATATTATGGCAAAAAGTATACAGTCAAAGAACGAAATAAGGTATGGGAGATTATTGCGAAAAAATATCTAACTATTTTCCAATCACTTATTGAAATTATTAAGGACCAGTCTCCAAACCCTTCGAGTTACAAAGAAACGAATCACGATTATGAGCTTATATCTTCACCAGAAAAACTTGACAATTCCATTACATTAAATCACGCCATCAAAGTATACCAGGGAGCGCAAATAAGACAAAATTGGCCTAACCCTTTTGAGATTGATTTTCTCAATATAAAAGAACCTAATGATGTAGCAACGATTTCTTGTAGAATAGGTGACTTAATAATACCTCACGCAATTCTAGATACCGGTGCAGATGATTCATTATTTACAGATAACATTCCTGAATATTTAGGGATAAAAATAGATACGAAAAATGTTCACAAACTTACAGGTGCAGTTGGAGATTCCCAGTCTATTGGTACGACATATAATATTCCTATATCTATAGATAGTGGAAACGATTCTATAACAGTTTATAAAAAAGAAATATCTGTAATCCCTACAAAAAAAGATCGAAATGGAAACGATATATCTATAATGATACTTGGTACAAAATGGCAACATCATATCGGATGGGATCCTATAGTAAAAGGGGAATTTATAGCAACACGCAATGGAAAGACTATTACAATTCCTCTTTCTACTCGCAAAGAATCACGCAATGCATTTAATACAGAAAAATTACAGACGTCAGAGGTAGGCTCAAAGAGTCATGATTCAGAGGATCGCCTAACAACCTGCACCGCAATAAAAAAAAATGCGTGAATTGTGAAAAATATGATGAACTCGAAAAGCGACTCATAAAAACTGAAGAGTGGCTTGGTATGGCCTTAAACGCAGGTAAAGTTCTTGCAGAAAGATGTTCTCAACTTACTGAGACAAAGATGGATTTATAGGTGCCAATCTATCAGTATATTTCATTAATTTTTCAAGATCCGCCTCTATTTTCGATGTATTATCTATGGAAGAGACACTTTTTTTTACTGCATGTGAAGAAGTAGAATTTCGAATCTTTGGCTGTACCACTTTCACTGATTCATCAGATAAAACTTCCGAATGATTTATTACAGAGCAATAAGGCTTTGTCTCTACATTATTTATACTAACCTTCTTTTTTTGATTATTCTTTTTTGTTGATGATATCGACTCTATATTAATTGGTTGAGATATCATTTCTCTAGGATCTATTGGTGGATGGTTTTCCCTCCATATTTGATATACACGCCTTGTTGATATTTTATATTTGATAGCCATAGCTTCTGATGCACGTTTCATCGAATTTCTGGCATTAATGATATCTTGTATATTATCATCTGATAAAGGAGTTGCATCAGATCGCAGATATCGAATTATTTTTTCAGAGTTTTGAGTCATAATCTATTTATAAAAAATAAAAAAAATATTTAGATATAAATTCGAAAGTTTTTCAATCTAGTTTCGATACATATCTAGACTGTTCGGTAAATATCCAATTTTGTTTCGATATATCTATATCATTCGGTTAACATCTAATTCTATTTCGGTAAATATTCGATTTAGATATATCGGTTAATATTTAATCTTTATTCGGTTAATAACTAATTCTATTTCGGTAAAT
>PQFF01000164.1:221500-268883 GCA_003547095.1 Diversispora epigaea
TTTTTTTTTTTTTTTTTTCTAAAATTTCATTTGTATAAAATAATGTTTTCTATGTGATAACAATTGATAATTTTTTTTAAATAATAAAATAATCAATAATAATTTTATTTAATTTTTAATTGTATCTAAATAATATTTTGATTTTTATTAAAAAACAACAAATATGATATTAATAAAAATTATAGCTCTATTTCAGGTTACAAGTTCTCGTAAAATAGTTTATACTTCTGGTAGATAGTTATTGAAATTGAAAGACATTACGATTAATAATTTGATTTGATATTTCTGATTAACTTTATAAAAAAAGGGGAAATGCTAAAAAAATTTTAAAAATAAAAAAGAAATTTAAGTTTGAGATAACAAATTAAGAACTTTTTAAATCCTTGAGTTCATTTCTTTGCATCTTTTATTATTATTTTATTTTTAAAAGATATCGAAAATTATGATAAAAAAAACGAGTAAGGAAAGTTTAATATGTCTTGATTTATTTTCACAACACAGTGAACAAGTGAGAAACCCTTTTTTTCCTTCTATAATTTGATTTAAAAATCACTTTGTTATCTTAAATATCTCGACCACGGGATTAGCCGAAAAAAATTTTATTAAAGTAAGAAATAAAGTTCAGGATTATAGCAGTATTTAGTAACAATGATAATAGTATTGGTACATATTCATATTATTATTAGAAACGAATAATTGCTCGTACTAGTATTTACAATCATTTCTGTTGGTGTAAGAATTGATTAAAATTAAACGTAGATCCATTAAATCTTTTATAATAATAGTTTTTCGTGATCCTTGTGTATTCACCATAATACTATTAAGTTCACGTATATCAAAACATCCGGATTATAACCTCCTACAAATATATTATCTTTAAGCTTAAATAAGGATATCCTTTTCGTCACATTTAAATATATCTAATTCTTCTCATTAATAACTTGAATCCTTGAGTCCATCGAGAATCTCTGATCGGGAATATCTATTAAACAATGCTCTATATTATCATTATTTCCATTATATATTATTTCTATTTCTCACAACATGTTCCGAAATATTATCATTGATACGCAGCTTCTCTATCTATCTAATAACTTCTTTTTCATTGACATTTATACATTTATTTGCAAATTTTTCGCTCGTCTCCCTATTTGATCTATTTGATACGTTAAACTTTGTGGTTACTAATATTATTAATTAATATTTTTAATTTTAGGAAATATTCTGCGACAAGAATTTCTAATAAATTCATTAATATTCATATTATGAAATCTAACGTCATCACGTATAATTACATTCATCTATATTATAATAAAATTTATATTTTATTTATATCTATAATAATATGATAATCATAAACAACGAGAATCTAAATTTTTTTAAAAAAATAAACGAAATAAAAAAAAACAAATATAAAAAGAAAAGTAGATTTAAATTACAAATAAATGTAGAAAAGTCTAAATTAGGCTTTTGACCTATAAAAATAAAGTACAAAGTATTAGTATATAAGTTAAATTGAATAAATTATCCTAATGATTTTTTTTTTAAAAAAAAATACTTTACCTCTTGATTTAATTTCTTTTTCGCAAGTTTGGGCCCAAACATCTTAACCCAGCCTTCCCCATAGGGTCCCAACATTTTTTCATAATTGATTTCCAAGTCCGAATACTCGAACTTGAAATCAATAAGGTCCCGTCCATGCATGTATTTTTCTTTCTTAACAAGACGACTGTATCTTTCCATTCCGATTGTTGAGAAATCGGATACAGTCATCTTTTGTATTCTTTTTAATTTCAATATCGAATTTTGTTCATTATTGATTTTCATATTTTTTAAACGAGTTTTTTCATACTCGGTAAACTCTTTAATATAATTCAGTTTCTCATATGAAACTTTGAGCAAGATTTCCGCATTCTTTTCGGAAGAGTAGATGATGACCCCTTCGTCATGTGACTTCGCGCGATGCCTGAGAAGGTTTCTGGCGGAGATGGAAGCGTTTATTTCTAAGTCTGATTTTTCTAAGGTAGACGTGTATTCTTTAATTTCCATAGCACATTGGCTAGGTTGGACTTTTCTTGGAATCTTTATAAAAGCTATAAATAAAATTTTGATAAGTAAAAGTGGGTGTTATTTTTATTTTTTTTACAAACAGTAGTTACAAAACTTTTATTTACCTGAAGAAGAATCCATTATGTTATAAGATATATTAACAGTTGGCTTGAGAAAAATGTAATATACTTTTATTCGTAGGAGATATTAATTGAAAACACAAAGCGAAATAGTAATTTTTTGAAAATTGTAGAGTTCGCGTGTTTATGAAGATCAGTGAAAAAACTGATATTTATTTATTTTTTTTTCATCGACAAATTTTCCGCATAGCTGATAGGCTACATTTTGTACGACAGTTCATGTTTTATGTGTTGCACGTGTCAATTAAAAGTATGATCTGAATGATAAAAATATCAAAACATCTAATAATTATTATAATAATAGTTTTCGTAATATATATTAACAAGAATAAAGTCAATGGAACTTTAATAAATCAAATGTACGTAACAAAAGTCGATAGAAAATTAATAAATTAAATGTACAGTCGCGTCGGAAAGTAACGCCCGATTTTTTATTAAATAAAAATTCCGATTTTTTTATAATTAACTAATATTTTGTTGGCCTTCTTTTGCAACCAATGCTGTTTTGTGGCATTGAGTCCACAACCTTCCTAAGAATTGATACATCAAATTTTGACCACTCCTCACTCAAAGCAGTCTTGAGCTCATCTACAGTTTTTAGAAAGTTTTTTTTTGTTTCAGAATATTGTCCTTTAATAATTTCCAGACGTTTTCTATAGGGTTAAGGCCGGGAGAATTTGCTGGTCAGTTCATCGGTTTGATTTTTTTTTTGTCCCAAACCATTTTACCGTATAACACAGTCATAAAAAATCAAAAAAAGAAAAAAAAGGGGAATCAGTTGTGAAAATATTGCACATTGTAACACTAGAAAATCGGGAATTACTTTCCGACGCGACTGATGCATTGTCTCCGTTCCCAATGTTATTCATTATTTTGAAATTAATATTGTAACAAGTTTATGGTCAATCCCCAAACTAACTGATAAAAAAAAAGTAAAGAAACATTTGGAACTATAGAGCTTTGTAATCTATTTGATTATGAATATTTAATAATACCAATATAAATTATAAAAACGTTTCAAAACCAAAATAAAGAAATTACGGGATATTCGGAAAAAATATAATTAATAACGTGAATATTAAGTAAATAAAATCAATTCTTAAAGCTTCTTATCTAAATATATATTATTATTATTAATTAATGATTTAAATAATATTTATTATCGATATTATAAAATATACTGACAATATTATTATAATAAATTTGATGTTATCTAATAGCTTAATCAGTCTAAGAGTCTCAGATAGTATCATTTGATTATTGTCGATTGTTTAAGACAACTGTAATAGTTAATTATGTGTAAATTTTACATGGAGAAAAATATACTTTCTTTCTCGCTATTTATATACTCTCTGTTTTTTCGAATTCAGAATCATCATTGAATTCCTGCGATTTTATCAAAATTTAAAACCTGCACTAAATTATTTTTTTTAAGATTCAAAACTATCAAAAAAATGAAGTTAAAGAAGGAGAGGAAGATTACATTACAAAAGAAAGAATTGAGAAGGAAGTTAAATTATAATAATTGTGACGAGATTTTTGATTTGTTGCTGAAATTAGGGTTGATTGAGAAGGTAAATTAATTTTACTTTTTTTCTATTAAATTTTTCAATAATAAATTAATGAATTAATTATATTTATTTCATAATATAGGGGAAGGTATCGCATGCGTAGTCAAAAAGAAGAAAAAAAGAAGACCGCTATTGGAGGGTGAGAACTAAGTTTTTGAAATTTAAATGAATTGATTTTAAAATGTAGTACAGATGCAAGAATTGAAGTGATAATGGAAATGTGAGTGGAATAAGAGTTGCGAAGTGTGGTAGAGTTATATATTTCATATATTTCTTGATTATTTTTATATATTTCTTTCCATTATTCTGTATATATTTTCGTTTCATCATAAAATTTATAAATTTTTTATAATCTCAACTATTTGTATTATTATATTATACGCAAATAATATAAATCTAATTAATAATGAATTATTGCAGGCATCATAATACATTTTATTTTTAAAAAAATCAATCATTCATTTAAAATTAAAGACATTTTACGGTTCAAAATTTAAAGCTCTCAACGGTTCGGATTCGGTTTGAAACCGAATAGAATAATATTCGGTTCAATAATTATCAAAATCAATATATTAATAAACCGAAACCGGACCGAACCTAAACCGACGGTTCGGATTGAGATTTGGATCAACAATAATTTCTTTTTGATTATTAGGTGACAAAATTTAATATAAGAATTGCATCATGATGTGTACTTAAAAAGAATGCATTATTGTTATTATTTAAAAAAAGAAAACACTTGTTTCTTTTTAAAAGAATGTTTATTCTGCTGTCAGAAAAAGTAATTTATTATATGATTCTTGAAAAGGAAAGATTTCCACATTTGGGTAACACCATTTCGTGAATTTTAAATAACAAAAAAATTTGACACGTTAAAAGCAACATTTTGAGCCACATTATATCATTATATCAAACTTTTTTTTTATAAAAGCCCAATTATCGTGGGAATTTGTAAATTTATTATTATTTTTTTTTTATTATTTTCACAATGTTGTTTCGAGCACTCAAAAAATTTCGTCTACCATCTTTACCATCCTTATTACCCCCTTCATCAAGAGCTATCGTATCAAATTCTATCTTATCAAATGTTAAAAAGAATTTTTTATTCCCTCGAGAATTCCATAATTCTCAAACTCTTCGTTCTTCATCACCCTTCTATTTGAAAAGTGAAGATACTGACTACTCTCAATCCATGACATCTAAATTACCTGAAAAAATTCAATTGATTGCGAAAAAAACCGCAGAAATGGAGAATAGTATTATGATGATATCACAAACACAAGGATCTTTTTTTGCACTCCTTGTTCAAGTTCTTAAAGCAAAGAGAATATTAGAAGTTGGAGCCTTTACAGGGTTTTCGGCTGCTTGTTTTGCTGAAGGATTAAGAATATTGGGTAATAAAGATGATTCAAAAGTAGTTTCAATAGAATACAACAAAGAATATTACGAAATTGCCAAAAATAATATTAACAATGCTGGATATTCTGATTTGGTGGAATTAATTTTAAGTGATGGTGCATCAGCGTAAGTAAATAATAAATTTATAAATATAAATAATTATATCTTTCTTTGCGTCAGGATTATTTATTTATTCATAAATTTAGACTTAAAGGTATGGATAATTCAAAGCAATTTGACTTGGTGTTTATAGGTAAGATTTCAATTAATTATTAATAATAAAAATAATTGATTTTATAAATGTTATTAGGTTTTTTATTTATTTATCTTTTTCTTTAGATGCGGATAAAGCTGGATATAAAAATTATTATGATATCATTCTTGAACGTAACCTACTTTCAGATGATGGTATTATAGTTGTTGACAATGGTGAAGATTATCTCGATTAATTTTGTTTTTGTTGTTTTTGTTGTTTTATTTATTTATTTATTTATTTTATTCTTTTTTATTTAATTTTATTATAAAGTTTTGTTCTTTGGATATGTACACAAAGTTCCAAAACTTGAAGCTGAAGGTAAACTCGACACATTACCAGTAGAATTTAGGGATCATTTTATAGCCTTGAGTCGATTTAACGAATATGTCAAGAATGATCCAAGAACCACGCAAGTTTTATTACCCGTTTTTGATGGACTTACGTTTGTGCGAAAGAATATTTGAGATTATTTTATTTCATTTTTATTTCACGAGATATATTTGAACCCTCCATTTTTAAGAAAATTTAATTATTTTCAATAAAAATCAATTAAAGCTTGGCATGACTGATCCTTTTTCAAAAAAGTTAATATGCCATTCTTTATTGGTTCATATTCAATCTCGTTTTATCAATCGCATGTGCGGAAGATTAAAAAATAATAACTTTATTATAAATACTATAATAAATAAACTTTATGTTTATGATAACTAGATTTTTTGTTTACTCTCATAATATTGTCTTTCTATATAATATTAAATTTATTGGATTTGATTTTTCATGTCTTGTTACCGAGAGTAAAAAATTAAGTTAAATTAAAACTACTAATTCACACATACACGAAATACTTATTTGACGGTTTAATTTGATTGATGGATATAAATTATACAACTTGAAAACTTTCAATTAACAAAATGTAAAGCATCCGAAGAAATTCTTTTCAATATTAGCATTACCTTTGAATGTGTTTTTGATTACTTTGTGAATAAGAAAATAAACAATTAATTCATACATAGTCATCCTTTTAAAAAAGCAATTCCATCATAGAGACTCGTTAAAATGGATCATAATTGTATAATTAATAAAAGCGTTAACATATATAACCGAGAATTTTATCTCGCATAAATTAAAATTCTGTTGCCTATAAACTATAGTATTAGCGCCTAGCGAATACTAAATTATCGAAATTTTATATAACCAAAATTTAATGATAGCAATATTTATAACTTTATGCCTACAAAATTCGGGTGAACTAAAACTAGCTTAGCCTTTCAACTAGCTGCATCGCTTTTTTTAATCATTTACATAATTATATAATTAACTCGGCGTTAAAATAGACCATAATTGTATAAAAAATACTCCGTGTTAAAATAGACCATAATTGTATAAAAAATACTCCGCGTTAACATATATAACTGAGAGTTTTATCTCGTGGGAATTTGTAAATTTCTTATTATTTTTTTTCACAATGTTTCGAGCACTCAAAAAATTTCGTCTACCATCTTTATCAAATGTTAAAAAGAATGTTTTATTCCCTCGAGAGTTCCATAATTCTCAAACTCCTCGTACTACATTGCCCTTTTATTTGCAAATTGAAGATGTAGACTATTCTCAATCCATGACCTTTAAATTACCTGACCAAATTCAATTGATTGCGAAAGATACCACAGAAAATGTTCCTGAAAGTCTTATGATGGTATCACAATTACAAGGATCTTTCTTTACGTTCCTTGTTCAAGCGCTTAAAGCAAAGAGAGTATTAGAAGTTGGAACCTTTACAGGGTTTTCGGCTGCTTGTTTTGCTGAAGGATTAAGAAGATTGGGTAATAAAGATGATGCAAAAGTAGTTTCAATAGAATACAGCAAAGAATATTACGAAATTGCCAAAAATAATATTAACAATGCTGGATATTCTGATTTGGTGGAACTAATTTTAAGTGACGGTGCATCAGCGTAAGTAAATAATAAATTTATAAATATAAATAATTATATCTTTCTTTGCGTCAGGATTATTCATTTATTCATAAATTTAGACTTGAAGGTATGGATAATTCGAAGCAATTTGACTTGGTATTTATAGGTAAGATTTCATATAATTATTAATAATAAAAATATAAATGTTACTAGGTTTTTATTTATTTTTATTTTTTCTTTAGATGCGGATAAAGGTGGATATATAAAATATTACGATACTATTCTTGAACGTAACCTACTTTCAGACGATGGTATTATAGTTGCCGACGATGGTGAAGATTATCTCGATTAATTTTGTTTTTGTTGTTTTTGTTGTTTTATTTATTTATTTATTTTATTCTTTTTTATTTAATTTTATTATAAAGTTTTGTTCTTTGGATATGTACACAAAGTTCCAAAACTTGAAGCTGAAGGTAAACTCGACTTATTACCAGAAAAATATAGGGATGAATATATTCTAAGCATGAGTCGATTTAACGAACACGTGAAGAATGATCCAAGAACCACACAATTTTTATTACCCGTTTTTGATGGACTTATGTTTGCGCGAAAGAATATTTGAGATTATTTTATTTCATTTTTATTTCGTGAGATATATTTGAACCCTCCATTTTAAGAAAATGTAATTACTTTCAGTAAAAATCAATTAAAGCTTGGGCATGACTATTTCTTCTTTTTCTTGTTGATTATCAGAAAAGTTAATATATTGGTTCATATTCAATCTTGTTTTTTATCGCGTGTGCGGAAGATTAAAAAAATCATAACTTTATTATTTATAACGTCTTTTTGCAAATGGTTCACTTGAATGTTTCCATTGTTGAATGAAGCGATCCGAGATTTACGCGAAATTACATTTTCAGATTCTGAATTTTAGAAAAAGAAGAAAAGAATATTATGTATTATATTTTTAAAATATGCCAGAGTGCTTTTAAGAAAGTAAATAAAAATTATTTTAATTATTTATTTATTTACTGACTTACTCACGTATTATATAATATATTATTATAAGTAAATTTATTACAAATCAAGAGTTAAGAATATTAAATAAAATCTTTGAATTATAATTCAAACGTTTTTTTCGTCAGTGATTCAGATGGAAAATATCGTAAAAATAATTTGTCTGTTGAGTCTCCAACTCTAAATCTGTTTCCCTGTAACTATTTATCGTCGATGGGATGGAGTTCTTATTTAGTAAAGTTAATATTTTTTATACCTTTTTTAAATACCTGATGTGTTATTAATATTAATTCTTTTCTTTTAATAATAATTTCTGACTAACTCTATCATTCTTTTGATCGAAAAATTATTATCGCAAGCAAAATGCCTTAGAAATTATGAAAATTATAAAAAAAGATACGAAATGATAATATGAATGATGACACAGGGAACGACATTGATAACATGCAACGGGAACTACAGGAAGAGATACAGAACGTTTGGGGTATATGAGACTGAAGCACGATTCGATGACTATGAAATAACATAATTGACAGATGATAATAATGATACTCTTAACAGCTTCAATTGAACAAGAAGACGATCTTCAAAATTGTTTGGCTGGAATCCAATCAATCAATCAATCAATCAAAATACAATCAATATAATTGTAAAAATAATAATAATAATAATGAAAATGCGAAATGATAATAGTAATAGTAACAGAATGTTGAAAGATCACTTGGTAAGTATTTTCGATATTTCGAAATAATATTTAGAATTCTTTATATAATGAATATTTAATGGCAGGCATTGATAATTATATGATTAAATAACCTACATTAAAATCATTCATCATAACTCTTTTACTAAATGGTAAACTATTCATACTTGTTTTCAATGTAACCAATAATTGTAAACAGATATCATCATGATATTTAAAATGTTCAACTGTTTTATCTTTTATCCATTCTTCAAGAATTTTATTATTATTATCGTTGTTAATGAAAGTACAATCAATGTATAACAATTTCATTACTAAAAATAATTATAATAAAAAAAATAATTAATAAAATTAATAGAGTAATATTATAAAATATAATTAAATATTATAAAATATAATTAAATAAATTAAAATAAAGAAATACCATCATTAATTTTCATTTCATTTTCTTTGACTAATAGATCATGTAAAGTCATTATTACATCTGGGGAAAAATTATTTTGTGATTTAATATCTTGTAAAGCATTAGTCATGATCTTTGTATCCCAATCAAATAACCAAATCTAAAAATAAAATGAAATAATAAAATGAAATAATAAAATTAAATAATAAAATTAAATAACAAAATTAAATAATAATATAATTTAAATATAATTAATTGAATACCAGAATATATGGTTTATTCATTTTTTGTCCTTCAATAATAAAACGATATGTAGCATGTGCTTTTGCTGCTTCAAGAAAGTCAGCTGCTAGAACTGCATTAAATTGGCACATACGTATAAAAGAACTAAAAAATAATAAATAAATAAAATATAAAAAATAAATAAAATATAAAATATAATATAATAAATAAAATATAATAAATAAATAAATAAAATCCAAATGAATAAATAACATAATAAATAATTAAATAGAAAACTTACTCTTTATCATCATCATTCTTTTTTAATTTAATTGCAGTCATATATTTATTAAACTTAACAGCCATCAATATTGGTTCTAAAATAATATAAATACAATATATATATAAATATAATAAATATGTAAAATAATTAATATCAATATTTTCCTAATTTCTTTACCTCCTTCTGTTTTATCTTCCATACTGTATAAACCTTCTCCTATAGGTCTCAAACATCTAGAACAACTCATAGGTCTCCATTTTCTAGACAATCCTTTTGTCCACTATTAATAGATATATAATAAATGTATAATAAATATATAATAAATAAATAAATATATGATAAATATATGATAGATAAAGAATGTTGTTCTCCCTTGTAATAGCATGTATCTCAATAACTACAAGATACATAATGATTCTAAAAAGGGATAAAATAATCTTATTTATTTATTTAGGACTTGTAGCATCAACTAACTATCAAAGTAACTTTAGATATTAGCTTTCTTTGAAGTCCATTAATTAATTAATTACTAACTACTCTATTAATATTTTAATAATTCTTTAGTAATTAATTAATATCTAAACTATTTTATTAAGAAGATAATAGTAATAATAATAATAATAAATAAATAAATAAATAAATAAAATAAAATAAAAACTTACATCTATAATTGATCCTTTATAATTATTATTATCATCAATTTTTATTACATCATCTTTAACATTAGTAGGAAATATCAAATAATAAGTATTTCCTATTAAACAAATATTTTCTTTAACAATAATATCATTCAAAATAAATTGAGCTTGAGGATATTCTTCTTGATGACACATCCAACAATCTAATAATTCTATCCAATGTTCTGATGGCATATCTAAAATTTTTGTGAATATATTATTATCATCATTTTTAACTGGTCTAAGTAATGATATTTTACAACTTCCACATAAAATATTTATAAAATTATTTATTGTTATTTCTGTAGCAGAAAATGGTAATTTGTTTGATGACGATAATAAAGATGATTCTCTTGACAATTTCTTTCTGACATAACTTCTTAATTTTAATTTAATATCTAAACTATCTAACGAAGTTGTTATAGATGGTGAATCACTTGTTTCTATTGTTTGAGATAATTTCAAGGTTATTTTTTTTGGTTGCTGTGGTTGTCCTTCTTTTTGTTTTGGTTCAAAAGTTATTTCTAATGGACTAATCTCAAGTTTATAAATTGATTTTAATTTATTAGTAACTGGTATTCCAAAATTTATATTTGTCGATTGAATATTAGGTAATATTTCTGTAAACACTGTTGTTTCCATTTTCTATTTCTTAATGATTTACATAATCATACGAGTTCTTCCTTTAAGAATAATTATGTAAATGCATCAGTTTTACCCCCCTAAAGGTATCGACAATGTTTATTAACTTATATAGTTTTTATAAACAAAAAAATAATATGAAATTCCGCGTTAACATATGTAACATCTTGCAGTTGTGAAATTTCATATAAGCATAAAACTAACTTCATGATATTTTGATTTTAGTCTTAATTTATAAAAATTTAGAGATTTAGTATATATTCATTACTTTATTCATTGGTAATAAATAAATAAAAATAAGTCGTAATGCTACCGATTACTCGCGATGGTAACTTTGTTTGTTTGTTTGTTTTACGATCTCATCTTTTTATTAATGTCAAAGTATATATATTTATATTTATTTATTCATATATATATTAAAATAGATTACGATAACGGAAAAATCTATAAATCGCGGCATTATTATTTCGTAAATATAATTTTTTTTTTCTTTTATTTATCGTCTTGATTCTCATTAATAGTATATTTTATTTATTTATTTTAGAAAAAGCATAAGTCAATTACACGAAAGCGCGTAGTTATTTTTATTTTAATATGTACATTGATTTTTCTCTATTGGAGCCATCGGAAAAAGAGAAATGAAATATTGGAATATTTTCAATACTTTCAACCAATACCAATGCCACCACCACCATCACATCCACCACTACAACCACCACCACCCAAAATAGACAAAATAGATAATAATAATAATAATAATAATAATAATAATAATAATAATAATAATAATAATAATAATAATAATGAAATAGATGGAACAGAATTAAAATGGACCGAAAGACAACATGCCGTACGTCAAGCATTTAGTCATGCTTGGAAAGGATACGAACGAGATGCTTGGGGATATGATGAATATCACCCAATTTCGCGTAAAGGAAGTAATTTAACAATTCAAGGTATAGGATTTACTATAATAGATTCAATTGATACAATGATAATAATGGGATTATCATCAGAATATTTAAAAGCTCGAGATTGGATAAAAAATTTGGATTTTAATATTGATGGATATGTAAATTTATTTGAAACCACTATAAGAATATTAGGTGGTTTATTAAGTGCTTATCATTTATCAGAAGGTGATTCGATTTATCTTGAGAAAGCTATTGATTTAGGTGATAGATTGATTGGAGCATTTGAATCACATACCGGAATTCCTTATGCATCAGTTAATTTGGCTACTAGGAAAGGAAAGCAAGCACATTTTGGTGGAGGTGCTAGTTCTACATCTGAAATTACCACATTACAATTAGAATTTAAATATTTAAGTTATATTAGTAAAGAATATAAATATTGGATAAAAGTTGAAGAAATTATGCGAACAATTGATAATCTTGAGAAATTTGATGGATTAGTACCAATATTTATAAGGTTTTATTTTTTAAATAATAATAATAATAATAATAGTAATTTTTGTGAAAAGAATTTTTATTTATTGTCATTCTAATAAATTATAATATAATAATATTCGTAGGCCTTCTGATGGGCAATTCCAGGGAGAAAGGATAACATTGGGCGCACGTGGAGATAGTTATTACGGTAAGTCATTAAATGTCACAAACTAATTCATTTCGTTGAGTATCTTTTTTAAATCACTCATATAATTATAAATTTTTGTTTTTTTTTTTTAATTAGAATATCTTTTAAAACAATATCTTCAAACTTCAAGTACTGAAAAAATATATCGTCGTATGTATGATGAAGCGATGCATGGAGTTAAAAATCAACTTATAAATCATTCTCAACCTTCTAATTTATTATTTATTGGAGAAATCCCAAGTTATTCCTTACCAACTTTACATAATAAAATGGATCATCTCGTATGTTTTATGGGAGGAAATTTAGCATTAGGAGCTACCCAAGGAAAAAAATTTAAAGAAGTGGAAGATTATTTAAGTGAAAATGATAAAGAAGATTTTAATATTGGAAAAGAATTAACTAAAACTTGTGTTGAAATGTATTTTAATACTGAAACTGGATTAGCACCAGAGATTGCATATTTTAATACTTATGAAGGATCCACTGAGGATATAAAGATAAACAAACTTGATCGACATAATTTATTACGACCAGAAACTGTGGAAAGTTTATTTGTATTATGGAGACTAACCGGAGAAGAAATATATCGGTAAGGATCACTCTATAAATATGGTTACATTACATATATTACACTTTGATACATTATTATACTTATGATATGATGTTCATTTATTATTATTATTATTATTAATGTAGAGAATGGGGTTGGGAGATATTTCAAGCTTTCGAGAAATATTCCAAAATCCAAGATGGTGGTTACACTTCTCTAGATGATGTTACAGCTATACCACCAGTTAGACGTGATAAAATGGAAACATTCTGGATGGTCAGTTTTGTTCTCTCTTATTAAATTCTTCTTATATTCTTATAATACTTACTAAATATTTGTTATACTTATGATACTTATTAAATATTATTATTTGTAATCAATAGGCCGAAACTTTGAAATATTTATATTTATTATTTGGAAGTAATGATAAAATCCCTTTAGATAAATATGTATTTAATACTGAAGCACATCCACTTCCAATTTTTAAACCACCGCCACAAATTATCAACCAATTATCAACAAATTAATATATAAATTAAATAATTCAATTTGTTTTTTGTTTGTTTTAATAAAAAAAAATTTATTTACAGATAATAATAATAATAATAATAATGATTTTAATTTCTATATAAATTATACAAAATGTACATTTCATTATTTCATTCTTGACATATTTCCTATTAATATCATCAATATCTAAGAAAATCATTATAATTTTAAAAATGCAGCAAGTAAAAAAAAATGACAAATTATTATTATATTATTATTTATTATTTTAAATTATTATTTAAAGTATTATTATGTGATGAAATAATAATAATGTAGTAAATTGAACAAGATTTTTATGCACAAAAATCTTATAAATTCTACACACAACACACCAATAATTCTTTTTTTTTTTTTTTTATTCTATACAAAGAATAACATAACATGAAATTCTTGCCTAATCAAAAAAAAAAAATAATAATAATAATAAAATTAAATATATTCTGTTTGTTCTTCAAAGCAAGAATTTACCCTTTGTTTTGATATTAAAAAAAAAAAAACACAAGTCATTTGATTGAATGTAAATGTAATAACAATTAAACACAAAAAGAAAAACCCCCCAAAATTTTTTTTATGTTCTTTTTTCTTTCATCATTATCATATAATATTAGTGATATTTGAGATATTATTTGTAATATTATGAAAAAAAAAAAGTACAAAAAAATTTTATAAAAGAAATATAAAATAATAAAATATTTTTTTATATTATATTTGGATTAATTTGATGAACTTTATCCTACATGATTTATATTTGATTGAATGAATTGAATTAATGTATTTAATTAGGTTGTGAATGAGAATATATTATGTGTGCGTGAAGATTTAAATAAATAATGAATAAAAAAAATATAAAAAAATAACAATAACAAATAATTTTGAGTGTTGATACATTAATAATAATAATAATAATAATAATAATAATAATGATAATAATAAATAAATAATATAATATTTTAAAAAAAAAAAATAGACAATTATATATAAGTAGATGATACCTTTATTAAACGATTTATTTATTAAATTGTCCCACGAAAACCATCAAAAATTAATATAAAATATTTTTAAGGTTCATTTAATTCTCGTAAGAATACTGTATCTGATTCCACAGAACGTGGTGCAAAGGAAACTGGTTGAATCTTTTCTTTGAAGTTTCTAGATGGCTATAATAATTAATTTTGATAACAAGTAAAAAAAAAAAATCGATATTTAAAATTTAATAGATAAAATTAATAAATAAAATAGAATAGAATAAATGATTAATTAAAATAAAATAGAATAGAATAAATTAATTAAATTAATAAATAAATTAAAATTAAATAAAATAAAAAATAAAATAAAATTAAATAAAAAATAAATTTATACCGTAAGTTTCCATTTTCTAAATATCCATATTCCAATTGCAGCAGCAATAACAACAGTACCTACAACAATAGCTGCAGTTACCACATTGGCACTTGAACCAGAATCACTTGAATTATTACTATTACTATTCTCATTCTTGGGTGTTTTAACTGAGGTTGGAACATTTTCCAAAGTTGTTGGATCAGTTTCCGTTGATGTAATTGTAACAACTACTCCACCTGATGTTGATGTTCTAGTTGTTGTTGAACCTGGTGGTTTATTACTAGTAATTGGAGTTGGAATTGGAGCTGGAGCGTCTGTATTGGAGGTTTGAACAGGTTTATCGGTAGTTGGATTTGATGTCTATAATATTTATATTTTATATATATTTATATTTATATTATATATTTTATATTTATTTTATATATATTATTTATATTTTTATATTTATTTAAAATAATAAATATTATAAATATTGAAATAATTAATAACTTAATTTCTATGCCCTCCAAAAAATAAATAAATAAATAAAAATTTTAATTACTCACGTCAGATGAGGGAGAATCTTCGGAAGTTGTAGGTTCATCTGTTGGAGAATCAACGGAAGTTGTTTTTGCTGTAGGTGAAGCAGATGTTGGAGAAGTTGAGGGTGTAGATGTATCATCTGAAGGACTATTATCACCCGTCGATGTTGTACCGGATTGAGCATTTACTTCGTTTGGTATTGTAATAATTGCTATAATTAAGAAAACGAACAGAACGAGAAGAATGCGCCTTAGTGACGCCATTGTATTTTGCTATTTAAATTATATTAAAAAAAAAATAATAATATTGATGTTAAAGAATTTGTTAATAATTTATTCTAATTTTTTTTTTTAATATTATTATTTGTTATCATTATCTCGATTATTATTATTATCCGTTGCTTATTATCCTTTTATTATTCGTTTTTTTTTTATCATCACAATTATTCTTCAGGTTTCTGTTTTGTTACGTTTTTATTTTTATTTTTTTTTTTTGTTCCATATTTCATATTTCTTCCTGTTTCAATTAGCATAAATAATTTTTTACGGATCTATTCATATTCTAAAAATCTATTATTTGACAACGCTTTATTATTCTCCAAAAACACTCAAATATATTTACTTATATTTAATGATAAAATAAATACTTAGTTTAAGAAAAAAAATAAAAATAAAAATATATTACATTTTATATAAGGAAAGAAGCTTATTTGGGAAAAAAACGCAATTTACACGATTCCTTAAGGTCAATTTTTGTAGAGAAGGTGCAGGGATCAGCGGTAGCCAGACACGAGGACCCTTTTGCTTTATTGGGTTTTATATTAACTACGCTGGTATTTTTTTTTTCTTCTAAAAGCTTTCCTTCGGCCGAGATGATGGTATAAAAACTATTCGGTAAGAAAAGGAAGTGAGAAAGAAGAGGAGAGAATGCGAAAGAGAGAAAGAGAGGGAAAAGGGAAAGTAAATGAGAAAGGAGTTAAAAAGGAAAGTATATAAGAAAATAATTTTGGGAATAATAATAATGACCGAAAGGACAATAATAATTAAAAAATAACAATAAAAACCGAACAAAGGTCTGCCGGCAAAAAAAAACGAACCAGCTAATTCAAAAGAACTATTGGATTCGCAAAGAAGGAAAGAAGAAAAAAATGAAACGATAATGAAATAGTTGGAAAAAAAAAAAAATACTTACACTGCTTGATAGAGAACTAGGGGGGAAACAAGACGTAATACCTTTGAGTTAGAGTACGACATAATTTATTGGTCAATAAGAAAAAATGTAATATATATTACAACATGGTCATGTATAGTATAGACTTTGTTATATAGATTATATAGATCAAACGCATTTATATGAAAATGTAAATTCTATTTATTAAATTAACATTTAAATGGTGTAACATCTAATATCTATTTTACTATGTTTTTGTACATTTTATAGTGGTGCAATAAAATTTATCGCATAACCTAGCATAATTAATTCGTTTCCATTTGAAATAAATAAAATGAAAATGATTTAAAAATACATTAACGAATCTAAGCCACTTACAAATTTCCTAAATTTCAATTTCCTAAATTTCACGGATTTCCATTGTATTGGGTTTATTACGATTGATTAGATGTTGTACAATGTAAAGTTTTATTCTAGAAGATCTTCAAAATGTTCCGGATTTTTTTTTTGTATTAGTGAAAAAAAAAATCATCACCTTTTTAATTAGTCAATTTACATAGCTTTATAAAGTTACAATTATATCCATTTCTTTTTTTAAGTGTTTCCCTTTGATTGTTATTTTATACATATTACTTCTTTAAAACTTGTGTTAACTCTGCTGATTAAAACAATTTTTATTTTTTGTCAATTACACTTTCCAAAATATTTCTCTTTGTAAATTTTTCAGATATATTTGGATATACATATTATTCAAATTATTTTTCAAAATTCAAAATCCAAATTACCATTAAATTACTAAATTATTTTACTATACTAAAATAATATATATATATATATTTAAATTATACTGTATATGAGATAAATCTTGTAATACATAGAATGTACTTTAATTTTGAGATGAGAAATATTTTAAATATTTAAATATAATTTGTTAATGAAACTTCATCTGGCAGCATTGTCAAAGGACATTATTAAATAGTATTTGAACAAAAATTACTTTTTAAAATGTAAATAACACAAAATTTTATTATAAAAATTGTTCAAAGTTAATATTTTTAAAGTTTTAATATATATTTTATACATGTCAATTACTGAAATTCAATTACATTTATATAATTTTGTTAAATAATTATACCAATTATATCAATTATATTAAATTTTCATATGTTTCCATTCTAATTTTTTGTAATGTTAATTATATTTAACTCAATAACATGAATAATATATTTATAAATTAATACTTATATAACCTTTAAACAATTAAAAAATTCTTAAATATATAAAATATACAACTTTACTATTAATGCTTCTAAGATCAGTAAATTTTAATAGGTATAAATTTCCATCATATTACAAGACCTACAGAAATTTTCAAAATTATTATGGAATTCTGATATTAATATAAATTTTCATTATATTATAAATCTTTATGAAAATTTTCAATATATTTCAAAATATTTTTATAAATTTCTGGAATTTTTTATATAAAAATTTATACAAGTTTACATTTATTTTCATAACTTTTTAAAATTATATTATATATTTTTATTTATTTTTTTTTACAAAAAGATTTAAAATAATATAAATTTAAAAATATTCAAAAAACACTATAGTAAGTAAATAAAAATAAAAATGTTATATTATATTTTTTTGTAAATTTTCAAAATATTTTAAAAATCTTTAATATAATCTAAAATATTTTGAAATAAATAAAGTATAAAGTGAAAGTATAGAAAATATAAAAAAATAACTATTATTCTCATGTAAATAAACTAGATCAATTTTGTATTACATAAAAAATTATAAGTTTTTTATTGTATTTGTATATATTTTATTAGTATATTTCATATATCCACTTTTAAAAATTTTTTGATAACTAGTATCAAACTTTTGAAATTTTTTAAAAATATCTGTAATATTATAAAATTTTATTATTTTGATAAATTTTATTATTTTAATAAATTTTGAAAATTTTTAAAAATTTTCATAATATTATATAAAAAATTATATTGTATTTACATTACAAAATTATAAGATAATATAATATTAATTATCAAATTTTGAAAATTTTTAAAAATTTTTAAAATATTATAATCTCTTATAACATTAAATTTTTGAAAATTTTTAAAGTATTAAAATTTTAAAAATTTTTGAACAAACATTTTTGATAAAATATAATAATATATAAAACTACTATAACTAACAGTACATATGATATTTTTATTAAATTTTAAAATTTTAAATAAAAATATATAATCATTGTCTATGCAAAATTACAAAATAATTGGTCAATATTTAAATTATTAAAGAATTTATATTAATTTTTATAAAATGTAGACAAATTTACCTGTAAAATAGTTTAAGGAATAATATTACAAAATTTTAACATTTCAATAATTTTTAAAATTTTTCAAAAATTTCCATAATATTATATAAAAAATTAATATTATAAAATTTTAATATTTCAATAACTTTTGAAAATTTTCAAAAATTTTTATAATATTATATGAAAAATTATAGAAATTTAATATTATGTTAAAATTATAGAATATTATGTTTAAAAAAATTTCCTAATAAAGTTTACATTGTTTTTTCATTGAATTTACTAAATTAATTAAAATATCTTATAAGATATTTTTTTATTTTTTTACTATAAAACGTTTCAATTTAATCAGATTTTTTGACATATGTTTTTTTACATTTTTTTAACAATACTCTATAAATTTTTTATAGGGTTAATATTGATAACCAATCAATAACTTGTAGTAAATTTTCTTAAATAAATTACTTGACAGTACATTGATTATACTTGCACATTAAATTATTTTAGGGCCTTAAAATTACAATTTTGAAGAAAAAAGTCGAAATAGTTTTTCATAAAAAATGAAATTATTTTACTTAAAACCTGAAATTTTTTGACCACCCAGATAAATCCCTTGATTAAAGATACATATAACTAGGTATTTTTTTTACTTCCATATATAGAATAGATTTTGTATAAATCTCAAAAAGACGAAATATCTTAAAAATTTAAAATCAATTTTGGAAATATGTATAATATTGATATGCTTAAAATTATTATCCTGTTGAAATCACCAGTTCTTACCAAGCATTTAATAAATCTTTAATGAGTATTTTCTAAAAATTTCAATATAAAAAAATTTATCTATTATCAGGAATTATATAAAAATGTTCTAATGCACTATATAAATATTATTTATATAGTGTTTTAGAACAATATTAACATACTGGAACACAATATTTTAGTGTATTATTTAAACATTTAACATTTATATAATACATCAGAAAATTTTTTATAATGAAGATTATTGTAATAATTTCATTTTCAAAAGTTATTGAAGGTTATTGAACTAATAACTTTTGCAAATATTATGTTTATTATGATAAAATGAAGGTTAATGAAGATTATCAATATCAATAACTTTTACAGTATTATGTTTTATTAATAAAAATGAAGATTTTCAGTACCAATAACCTTTGTAAATATTATGTTTATGTTAAAGATATTCAAAGGTTATCAGAGTAAAATACTTTGAAAGCTTATATTTAAAAAATTTACTGATGTATATTAAAACTATACATGTTCCCAAAATTGATTTTGGATTTTTGAGGTATTTCGACTTTTTGAGATTTATGTAGAATCCATTCTATATATGGAAGTAAAAAAAGTACCTAGTTATGTGTATCTTCAATTAAAGAATAAATCTGGGTGATCAAAAAATTTCGGATTTTAAGTAAAATAATTTCGTCTTTTATGAAAAACTATTTTGACTTTTTTCCCCAAAATTACAATTTCGGGGCCCCAAAATAATTTAGCGTGCAAGTATAATTAAAACACAACATTCTAGTGTATAATAAAAACTTTCTGTTTATATAACATACTAGAATGACGTATTTTGAATACAATAAAAACTTTTTATTTATATAATGTACTAGAATGTAATGTTCTAGTATGTAATAAAAACTTTTCACTTATATAACGTACTAGAATATTTCTATATAATTCCTGATAATAATCTGCTAAAAACAAAAAAAACTTATTTTACCGTGATAACAAACCTTACCTCAAGTAAAAATTTTTAATCAGTTCTTAGGCATACGACAAATTGATCAGGAACCCTTATACTATTATCATATAGTGTTCCTGACCAGTTAAAAAACTGTCTTATCAGTAAACAGTATCTTTTTCCAATTATCATTAAGGTGTTTTTGCATCTATTCTATACACTTTTCTTTATGCATATTTGTAAGTAATGGTGTTGTGAATGATAAACTATTTTTATAACCCATACAGTTTAAATGCCTTAGAATCATTATATGAAAGATCTCAATATTAATTCTAATAATTTTATAGCTAACGAGCATATTGATAGAGCAGAATTTTTTTGTAAATATTGATTAACAGCCTTGGAGATTTCTGATTTGATTTTTTTGAAATAACTGCTTTGAAATCTTCACAATCATCATAATCATCAAGATCTATACATATTTTATCTTCTAATCTCTCTAGAGGAGAAATTTGAAATTAGATGGTGATGACTTTGCAATTCTTTGTAAACAAAAGGTTGCAGGTTCTGACTTTTTTAAATTAATAGAAGAAAAATTAGAAAGATAAGGAATGTTAGGAGGGCCAACAACAAGAATTATAGAATTTATCAAAGAGTTAAATGAAACAAAATTACGAGCTTTTTCATTATATAAAATTACAGAGGAACTAAAAAAAGTACTTCATAAATATAAACACTGGTCGAATGAACAAAAATCGGAATCCTATTGATGGCGGAAATATGCATAAATCGGACATCCTATTTGTGAAAATTCATAAATCGGAAATTCCTATTTATAAATCAGAAAAAATCGACTGCCTATACTTAATAAATCTTAGCAAATTTAGCCATCAATCGGAATCCTATTCATGATAAAACCGTCCTATTTTTTTCCATTTGACCAGTGAAAGTCAACAGTAGAAAAATTACATGTATAAATCAATTTAACCAGGTAAATAGTTCTCAAATTTTTATGTAAAGTTATTTTTTAGTCACTATATAACTGCCTTTGACAATTCCGCTATTTAATAATTTCTTTTATATAGTATTCGAAGAAATCAGTGATGATAATAAAGCTCTCAAACAGTGTATGAAAGAAATAATATTAAGACNAAAGAGTTAAATGAAACAAAATTACGAGCTTTTTCATTATATAAAATTACAGAGGAACTAAAAAAAGTACTTCATAAATATAAACACTGGTCGAATGAACAAAAATCGGAATCCTATTGATGGCGGAAATATGCATAAATCGGACATCCTATTTGTGAAAATTCATAAATCGGAAATTCCTATTTATAAATCAGAAAAAATCGACTGCCTATACTTAATAAATCTTAGCAAATTTAGCCATCAATCGGAATCCTATTCATGATAAAACCGTCCTATTTTTTTCCATTTGACCAGTGAAAGTCAACAGTAGAAAAATTACATGTATAAATCAATTTAACCAGGTAAATAGTTCTCAAATTTTTATGTAAAGTTATTTTTTAGTCACTATATAACTGCCTTTGACAATTCCGCTATTTAATAATTTCTTTTATATAGTATTCGAAGAAATCAGTGATGATAATAAAGCTCTCAAACAGTGTATGAAAGAAATAATATTAAGACTTTCAAGTTTGGAAACCATGCAAGACAGTACCAATGAAGCAATCCGTTGTGTTTTTATTACATCTATCCTAAATGCATCAATAGCAATTACTCGAAAACTTACCAACGATGAAAAAATATATATTGAATATCAAGATGATGTTTCTGGTGAAGATACTTCTGGGCGTGTTGATTATTCAATCAAAGGGTATGAAGATCTTATATGTATAGCCGAGGGTAATGTTGAAATTGGGTACCTCCAAAATATAAAGCAATTAGAGAGTGCAAGCCATATAAACAAAAGAAAACGAACTGCTGAGCAGGCATTTCAAAATGATAATAATTATCTTTACGGAATAGTTTTTATAAGTATAAATAGTTCTATTAGTGACTTTATCTCAGATTTTACCTCAGATTTTACCATGTTAGCTCACGCTATTATGTACTTTTTGATTATTATTTTTTCTAGCTATGGAATGGCATTTTATCAAACTCTGTGCAAAAGGACTATATTGCACTAGTAAAAGTAAATATCAAATTAATTTATCTAAAACGGCATTGAAAAAAGATATTGAATCAATCAGAAAGGGTGTTAAAAAAATTATTGGAGTAATTGTGAGGATAGAATTACAATGTGAGAGGCTATTAAGGGATAGAATTACAATGTGTGAGGCTATTAAGGGATAGAATTACAATGTGTGAGGCTATTAAGGGGTAGAATTACAATGTGTGATGAACATGAAATTAAAAAATGTCGCATACTTCAAAAAAATAACAAATGATAGTAGTCAATTCTGTTTGTATTTTACTCTTGTAGTTTATGCTATTATTTTATCATGTGCTCCATATATTTTATTTGTATCAATAAAGCAAATAGACATGTTTTTTTCTAATATATTATGCACCTCCTTGATGTCATAGATTTCGTTTAAATTTTTTATATTGCACATTGGAAAATTACATTGAATAATGTAATAAATTAAATAGTTTCTCGTCTGTTATACATATTTTACGATTTGGAGGTTGATGCGTAATTAGAATTGTTATCAGAGGTGAGATTAACTAGATCAACAAATACATCGGATCTTTTCCGAATGTAATATTCTATTGATTGGGATTGGAAACTCACGGTATTTTTTGATGGATGAAATGCAAACACATTAGCTTCTAAAACTTCACCGTATTCCTCTTCATTTGCGAATAATTTTTTAAATTTTTCAATACTAATCTCTTTGGAGCTTAGCAAAGCATTAATTACACGTTTTCCTGCTTCAAAATGTTTTTAAATTAAATTTGTTATAGGCTTCAATTAATATTTTCGCCCCGATATCTATGGGAAAAGAAGTTTAACAATTAATCCGAAGCAGAATTATGCGAATTATGAAACCTATTTATACCTTCAATGGATTTTCCTGATGAAAAAGCATATGCGACAGCTTTCAACTCTAAAATGCGACCACCGACCAATTCGTATAATTTTTCAGCTTTAGTAATCTTATGCATTTCAGCCAGATATTTCATTGATTTTTCTTTGCTAAGGTCGCCGATTTCCATTGGTGGCTTTTCTGCTCGTGACCAGGAAATACGAGCTAAATGAAAATTGCATATGTCATGTTTCTTTCAAGAGTAAGAATGATGCCTATACTTACATTTCATTCTTCTCGGAACCGCGCCTTCACTACTGACAAACACCGCAATGTATATTTTGTCATCAGCACTTTTTTTGGCATCATCTTGGAGGATATCAAGGATTTTTGGATTCTCATGAACCAACTGGCTAACATTATCATAAACAATAACCGTAGGTCTGCCACGTTTTGCTTTATACACTTTAGCACCACGTTTAAAAGCTTTCAAAGCTCTATGCCACATCGGTTCATCAGAATCATCTATCAAGAAAGAAAAAAGGGTCAAAAATGCTTGCTGTTATAAAATGCGGTGATAATAAACTCACTACTATTACTGCCCAATTTTCGTATTAATTGATTTGTAAAAGAGATTCGCTCTTCAAACGCAAAATTAAGAGCTTGCCCAAATCTTCAACACGAGCAGGAACATCAACGTATACGACGCCAAGGTCAACATTACTCGATGCAGTTCTGAACAGTGTAGTTTTCCCGGTTCCATGTTCACCACAGATCAAGTAATAATAAGATTGATTTTCATCAGGTTGAAGAATTCTTTTGAGACGTTCTACAATTTCATTTCGCGGAAAAAATTTAACACCAGTTCCAGGTCGATTGCCTTTGTCTATGGTCTTAATAAAAAGATTATTATTGTATTTGCTTCGGCAAAAAGCGTAAAAGAGATCTCCAGTGCAAAAGAAACCAAGCAGAGCCAGCAAAATGCCAAGAATTCCCAATACAATGAAAGCCTACAAATAGTGATGTGATTAGAAATTCCACTAAACAATAATCGAAAACAACAAATATGCTCGTACTAGATAGTAAAGGGGGGATGTATCGGAAGTGTGGGGGATAAAGAGATTGTAATTGGTTCCGAAAAGAAATAAAAATAAAGTGTAACGTCAAAAATATAAATATAAATAATTTTTTTTTGCGTGAGAAAGACACTAGTCTCAAATTTATCCCTATTTATGTCGCACAATACATCACTCATATTATTTTTTTCTTGGCTACAAATTAACTTACGAAATTTTGTTTGACACCACTTTAATATTTTATATAGTTATCCGCTTAGTTAGTATATATCATTTTCCGAGATCACATGGGGTTGCTCCGGGCTCTACATGCATACGGGTTTATACATAAAAAATAACTTTATTGATAGTATATGGGTGCAGATAAACTATATACCAAAAACAGCAATGCGATTAAAATTTCTACATAATAATTTAAATAAATCGTGTCTTATATAAAATTTTGACTTCGAATATAACAATGCTAAATAAAATGTATATCCCCACGACAGCGTGTCACACTGGCGCAGTAATTTACTTCGCATCTCTTAAGCATTTTAAGTTTGAAATGGATCGCAACGAAAACGATTTAATTAATGCTATTTTTTGTTTTGCCAATTTCTCATCAGTAGTGAAAAGTTTATATATTTTCCGAGCCCTTTCCATTCTCTTCCGCAAAGCGCCATCACTTACTTCAGAAATTTGGTTTTTAACATAATCGAAAACTAGTGCATTGGATGCTTCTTTACTATTATCCTTTTTATACTCTTTATATCGTTTATATAGGGCCCCTCCAAGATCAAAATACCTACTGATAACCTCTCGGTTCGCAACCCTCATTTTTAGATTCAGCATAACCGATTTTCCTAAAAAAGTATAGCCACAAAGTAACTGCCTCAGGCAAAAAATTATTGCTATATCCTGGTGCATTCTCTTCAGCAATTTCGACAATTTGTGGAGGATTATATTTAGATATCAATTCATCAATAAGCTTTTTCAGGTTCACCGATTTTTCTCTATCGACCAGTTTTACCCCTTCTTTGCTTTCTTACTAGAGGATTTATCTTGCAAATAGGCAAGGTAATTTGTGATGATTTGCAAATAGACAAGAAGATTTGTGGCCAATTTGTAAATAAGCAATGAGTTTTATAACTGATTTGTAAATGGGCTACACCAAAAATTTTGCTAATTTTTAATATTTGATGGTATTTTTAATTATTTTTACAAGTCTTGGTTAATCAAAAATTTCTTTTTGCAAATTATAAATGACCAAAATTAGTAAGTTCACAATTTAGTCAAAGTCAATTTTTTGATAAAACGTGATTGTTGTGAAATGAAATTGTATCAACTTATTTTCAAGATTTGTCTTTAATAAAAGTCCTGTCATAACATCACAAAAAGTGTTAAATATAGTCTCTTTGATATAAGACATTAATAATGTTGTGCAACATGTCTACATAAACAGATTGTATTGTAAGGTTTGTAAATTCATAATTGTACATTTTTTACATTTTTACATTTTTTAAAAAAATAAAAAAAAAATAATGAATAAAAGTTAAATGGTATTAAGCAAGTTAACTTACATATACATACATTGTAGTTACATGTTTTACCAAGATTCTTTTCCAGTTTCTTCCTTATATATTTCATATAATTCAGAACGTCAAATACTTGGTAAACCAGTTAAATTATTATATCAATCATATTTTATTCCCTTCTGAAGAAAGTTATATTATCTCATATAATCCGCCACTTATCAAACCCGATTATTAATGAACTCCTTAATTTTTTGTATCCTTTATTTTATTAATTTGTTATTATAAATAATACAGTGATAGAAATCAAGATACCATTTTCTCGTTACCTAAAGCATCTTATGTAAAAATACTACCCGCTCAAAAATATGCCAAGTTTACATACATACATCCTATTAATAAATTAAAAAAAGGAAAACAAGTTGGTTATTTGTCTTTTACTAAATTAGGAAACGAAGAAAGTGAGTGATCGATGATCTTATGTGACCCACGTTATATGTAATGATAGAATGATAGACAGATAGACATTCAGTTTATTTGTTAAAATTTAAAATTTATTTATTTTATTATGTTCGAAAAAATAAAATTTTTTAGCGAAATCATTTATTTCGTGTTTAAAAAAGTTTAGATTGTTTTTCTGCTGTCACCTCTTCTTGTTGTTGTGTTTCTTCTTCTTTAGGTGGATTAAACCGTTTCCGTGATCTTTTTCCTGTTGCTGATTTTACTTTATCATAAATTGTCTCGGTTGGGTAAAGTTCTTTTCTAAGAATATTTACGTATTCTTTTGCATTTAGACTGTATTTTATTCCTCTTTTAGCTTCAGGCGCTACATAAGGCTTATACTATTCAATTCATTATATTATAAAATTCATTAACAATTCTTTACAATTCATAATCGATTCGTTAACATAAATTCATTTCACAATGTATATATAAATATATAAAAAATTTTCTTGTTCACTCACTTCACAATTACTTAAGTCTGGCACGACATATGTTCGAACCTTACGCAAATCAATGATATAACCACCTTTTATTTTAATTTTCTTTTATTAATAAAATATTTTGTGAAATTCTATCACTTAACAATAAAAGTTTTAATTACCTCTGCTGGTATGTCTACCCATAGCCCCACTGCCCGTGCCTTTTCACATTTTAAAGTCTTTAAATTGTTTTTTTTTTTGGAAAAACAGAAAAAAAAAACGTAATTCTCAATATTAAAAAGACAAACCTTTATAATAGTTGTGACCTTTTTTAGAGGTCATTTGATATCGTTTTGCCCCACGGTACAATACTTTCTCTATTCCAAAAGGCATTATTATTATTATAAATTATAACTTTTCTCTCCTAACTATACAAATTTGATTTCTGATTTCTTTTTTGGTTTGGAACGATTCCACAAGATATAAAAGAAGATCGATTGGCTAAGCCACTCATATAAACAATCATCATGCATGTCACAGATCACAAACTTAAAACTATAAAATCATTCCACTTGTAATAACTTTCTTCATTTTTGATGGTTTAGTGCTTTTTTTTCCATAACAATTAATTAAATTTTCAATTAAATAATATAGTAATANCACTTAACAATAAAAGTTTTAATTACCTCTGCTGGTATGTCTACCCATAGCCCCACTGCCCGTGCCTTTTCACATTTTAAAGTCTTTAAATTGTTTTTTTTTTTGGAAAAACAGAAAAAAAAAACGTAATTCTCAATATTAAAAAGACAAACCTTTATAATAGTTGTGACCTTTTTTAGAGGTCATTTGATATCGTTTTGCCCCACGGTACAATACTTTCTCTATTCCAAAAGGCATTATTATTATTATAAATTATAACTTTTCTCTCCTAACTATACAAATTTGATTTCTGATTTCTTTTTTGGTTTGGAACGATTCCACAAGATATAAAAGAAGATCGATTGGCTAAGCCACTCATATAAACAATCATCATGCATGTCACAGATCACAAACTTAAAACTATAAAATCATTCCACTTGTAATAACTTTCTTCATTTTTGATGGTTTAGTGCTTTTTTTTCCATAACAATTAATTAAATTTTCAATTAAATAATATAGTAATAAAATTCAATTGATATTCAATTAATGTTCGATTAATATTCGATTAATATTCCATAATATTTGAGAAATAAAACCAAGACACATTTTTAAGAATTCCAAAAACTTTCTTACAACTGAGGGAACAAAACATCTTAAGAAATAACTTTACCCCTATAATTTAAGAATAAAAAAAAATTTTAACAAAATTTGAAATTTCTCAAATGTCTCAAAGGCCTCGAGAAGCGACTTTAATAACCATACCAAGA
This sequence comes from Diversispora epigaea, assembly GCA_003547095.1. Classification (NCBI taxonomy): domain Eukaryota; kingdom Fungi; phylum Glomeromycota; class Glomeromycetes; order Diversisporales; family Diversisporaceae; genus Diversispora; species Diversispora epigaea. The sequence continues at coordinate 250,447 of PQFF01000164.1, forward strand.
GAGCATTTACCTGCGACTATTCGTAAAATATTGGCTAAACCTGGTGATAACATTATAAAAACACAGTCACTGTTGATATACGAATATATCAAAAAAGCACAACCAATTAAATTAAATCCTAAAATAGAAGAAATAATTGATATTAATATGCCTTTTGTTGAAGAATTGAAAAGTCCAGCAGAAGGTAAACTTGATGAATATTATGTTAGAGAAGGTGAAATTATTTCTTCGGAAGAGTAAGCATTCATTTTTTGATTTTTATTTTGTGAATAATAATATATAGCTAATATATATATATATATATATTTTTTATAATATTTATTTATGAAAATTATTTTATATTTATCATATAATATAAAATAATATAATATTTAGTCGAAAACCTGTTGTTGGAGTTAAAGAATTATGTTTTCATTCAGTTCAACTTCATGGTTTATGTGCGATATGTGGTAATGACATGATGAAAACCGATTTCACTGGTGTCGATTATTCACAAAGAGCCACCATTAGTATGTCTCATAATGTAGCAGGATTAACTGTGAGTCTTAATGAAGCCGAGAGATTAGAAAAAGAAACTTCAACAAGACTTTTGAAATCACGAAAATTATCTTTAATTGTTGATTTGGATCAAACTTTAATTCATGCAACTGTCGATCCGAAAGTGGAAGAATGGATTAGAGACGAAAATAATGTTAATCATCCCGCAACTAAAGATATTCATAAATTTGTTCTTCCTGATAGTCCTACAATATATTATATTAAATTGAGGTAAAGAATAATATAAAATATTTTATTTAATATATAATTTCTATATCAAAATTTAATTAAATTAATTGAATGAAATTTAGGCCGGGACTTAAAGAATTTTTGAAAACTATATCTGAAGTTTATGAACCCCACATATATACTATGGGAACTCGGAATTATGCATCTGCAGTCGCGAATGTCATTGATCCAGATAAAACGATTTTCAATGAGCGTATATTATCACGTGACGAGAGCGGAAGTGAGTATTTTTTTTTTAATTTAAATTTGTTATCATTTATTAAGTATATACAAATTATACAATAGTAAGAAATAAATAAATAATTTAATAAATTAATTTATAGGTATGACTCAAAAAAACATACGTCGCCTATTTCCTTGCAATGATTCGATGGTAGTTGTAATTGATGATAGAGCGGATGTTTGGGGTTGGTCACCTAATTTGATAAAAGTTCATCCTTGTAAGTGATTCAGAAAAAAAATATTATCATAATCATAATTATTATTATTAAACTATTTGACTTAAAATTTAAATTATTAATTTAATCGATTTTTAAATGAAATATAAAGATGATTTCTTTATAGGAATCGGTGATATCAACGATGTTCGTCTTTTAAAGGTAAATAATTTGGTTTCTTTTTAAATTTTAATTTTAATTTTAAATCATAATTTTTCATATTATTATTATTATTATTATTATTATTATTTCTTTTACCAATATATTTAGTTGAATGAAAAACCTAAAGATAAGGATTTGACTACTGCTGATGCTTCACAAATATCAGATTTATCTACTGCTGATTCTTCACAAATATCAGATTCATCTACTGCTGATGCTTCACAAATATCAGATTTATCTACTGCTGATTCTTCACAAATATCAGATTCATCTACTGCTGATGCTTCACAAATATCAGATTCATCTAATAAAGTGATGGGAGAAGGCGAAGAACCAGTATCAGAAGGTATTATTATTATTATTATTATTACCTTTATTTTGAAATTTTATATTTCGATTACAAATTTAATTTAAAATCATAAATACTAAAGATATTTAATCAACAACAACAGTAGACGTTAATGCTTCAGATACTAAAACTACAACAGCAGATATTAATGCTCCGGATATTGAAATGATAACAACAATAGTAGATGATAATGCTTCGGAACCTATGATAATAGTAGATGATGATGCTTCGGAACCAAAAACTACAGCAGTAGATAATAATGTTTCAGAACCTAAAACAACAACAACAAGAGATGATAATACTTCGGATATTAAAATTATGACAACGGTAGATGAACCTAAAACAACAAAAGAAGACATTAATTCTTCAGAGCTTAAAATAACAGCAGTAGGTGGCAATGCTTCGGATATTAAAATGACACCAATAGTAGATGGTGATGTTTCGGAACCTAAAATAACAACAACAGCAGCAGCAGATGACAATGCTTCTCCTCAAGAAAAGGAATTTACCTATGATGTTATCGATTCGGAAACCTCAAAAATTAATAAAAAACTCGATGAAGGTGAGAATGGTTTTCTTTATGAATCGATTTATGATTTATCAAAAAAAAATATTATTTAATTTATTTTTCAATTCAGTGAGTTCCAAGGATCCAACTATTTATATTGATGATAATCAAAAAACTGAAAATACAAATGATGAAAATACAAATGATGAAAATAAAAATGATGAAAATATAAATGATGAAAATAAAAATGATGAAAATACAAATGATGAAAATAAAAATGATGCAAATACAAATGATGAAAATAAAAATGATGAAAAGTTGGATGAATCAATATCCAAATTTCAACAGAGTAATAATAATAAAAGAACATATGAAGGTATGCATTTTGATTAGAAAATAATTTTATTATACTTTATTTTCTTAAAAAATTTTATTTATATGCGTTTTAATAGAGATTTCCGAGGACGACAGAAATTATGATGAAAAAACATCTAAAAAACAACAATTGGATTATAGTGAAAACGAGGAAAATAAAAATTTTGAACTTTTATCACCTCTTTTAAACCAAGATCAAAATATAGCAATGGAAAGACCTATGCTTATTGATGATACAGAATTGCCCAACCTTTTGAAGGTAATATCTCATTGTTTTGTTTTTGTTTTTTTTTAAAAAAGATTTGAGTTAACATATGATTTCTTTTTGAAATTTCTTTATAATCAATTAGGCTTTGAAGAATATACATAAACAATTTTACGAAGAATTTGATCGTTTTCATAGTACATTAAAAGATTACGAAGAAGTAATTAAAACTCCTGACGTAACTGAATTAATACCTCGTTTGAAATTACAAGTGTTAAAAGGTTTAAATATATTGTTCACGCATGTAATTCCAACTCATCAAAAGAAAGAAAGGTATTTATTATAACAACAACATTATTATTAATTTTTTTATATATTTGTTTATTCATATAATAGCTAAACCTAATTTTGTATAAATAAATATAGTGCTGAAATATGGATTTTAGCTAAAGAATTTGGTGCGGAATGTTCGGCTAATTGGAATAATAAAGTTTCTCATCTCGTGGCTGGAGATGTAAGTTTAATATAGAACATGATACTTTATGGTATTTTTTAATAGATCTATATAAAAACTAAAAAATGGATTTACTTAATTTAGCGAGGAACAGAGAAAGTAAGGGAAGCCAAGCGAAAAGGAAATATCTTTATAGTTCGTAAAGAATGGTTAGTATTTATTCTTTTAGGCATTACTTTTACATATATATATACATGCATTACTTTTACATATATATATATACATGTATATATATATATATATATATATATTTATTTATTTGTTTATTTATTTATTTATGTGTATATTTATTTTAACACTTGTAATTTTACGTGTTAAAGGTTGGATGAATCCATAAAAAGATGGGAGAGACAACCTGAAGCACTTTACACATTTGAACCAAATACAGTAACTGAAACGGGTCGTGAAAAACCTCCGGATTTAATAATCGAAACACCTTCAGCTACTGATATTACAGATGATGAAGAACAAGAACAATTGTTAAGTCCTCAAGAAAGTTACGAACATTTTCATAAAATTGATTGGGACGATGTTTTTAAAGAGGTAGATGATGAAATTGGGGACTCAGGTGATACAAGTGCTTTAGATGAAAGTGAGACCGAAAGTGGAACCGAAAGGTCTGAAGTGTTATTTTTATTTTATTTTTATTTTATTTTTGTAATTTAAATTATTAAATTATTTTAAACCATTACACCTTTATTAATATTTTATTTAATTATTTTAAAGTAATGGACGCAAAAAGCTGAAACGAAATAGTGGGGAATTAGAGACTGATCACCATTCTAAACGAATGAAACAATCACCACTTCGGAATTCTATAACATTCAATGAGGAGGAAGAAGAAGAAGAGGAGGAGGAGGAGGAAGAGGAAGATGAAGATGAAGATGAAGAGGAGGTTGGCGAACAAAATTTAGAAGTTGATTTTTATCAAATAAACAATAGTTATCAACAATCTGAATTTGATGATGATGTTGGTCAATCTGAATCACATGAACATGAGTCAGAAGAATATGGATATGATTATGATGCTGGTAATCAAAGTGATGATGAAGATGACGGAGATTTTGATGACGAAAAATTTGCCCAAGATTTTGAAGAATTTTTAAAGCAAGATAAAGTCGATGATGAATTTAAAAGTCATGAAGAGGGTGAAGATTTATTGAGCGTAAATGATTAGATTAATTTATTAATTTATTGAGCTCATAAGATCCGCATTGAACTTTCTTTGTATAGTTTTTATTATTATTTTTTCGTTTACAATTGTTAATATTTTCTCATTTCTTTTTTTTTTAATTCTTTTCTTTTTGAATAATTTTTTTTTTTTAAATTAAACACCTTGTAAATATATTTTATAACTATTGAGCATAAGAGAGTAACTATATCTCAATAATTGCATAAAATATAATATAATATTTAGATATTGATATTGAAATTTATGTAAATCAAAAAAAGATTTTTGAAAATTAACTAGAAAATTGTGTATTTTTAAAAAATAATTTTTATTGCATAAAATAATGTAAATAATTTCAGGGGTTAAAGATATAATCTGATTCTCGTCACATGGTAAAATACAAAATTATATGTTTGATAAGATTTTCCCCCAAGTTGAAAAACGATGGCTGCTTTTCGCCAGGAACCCTATTTAAAACTGAGGCGTATCGCGCAGACTTATGCAGGACTTGCTTACAATGCCAAGAACAACGGGTTAAGTAAGCTTATTACACCAACTGTTAATGAACAAATTTTGACTACACAAGACGAGGAAGTAACTAAATCAAAAAAAGCTATTGAACCAATAAATGGCAAAGAACAACGAGGACGTTTCGCGAGTTTTATTTCCTCCATAACTCCCGGTAAATTAGAGTTATTTGATTATTTGTGACTTGATATTATTTTTTTAAACATTACTCGTTCTTTTTTTCAGGAATAAATGCTCCAGCCTTATGGACTAAACAACATCCGATCCCAGATCCTAAATTTGAAATCATTTCCCCAGGAACTTTAGGTGCCTTACTTTTGATTAAACTTCCACCAAGGTCAGAGATATTTGCAGCACCCGGGACAGCCATTGCTGTATCAAGCAAAGTGCGAAATAATTATAATATATATTAATTTAATAGTAAAAGAGTAATAAGTTATGAATATTAAGTATGAATCTAAATCTAGGTTAACGTTGAACGTACTACTGACGGTAATGTCGTCATTGCAGTAGGAAGAAAGTTAGCAGGAGGTTCTTTAATCTATCATAAGGTACACAGCAAGAAAATCGAATGATTAATGAATCAATGGAACAATGATTATAAACTCACCAGTTTGACATCAGCTCCTTGGATTATATTAATAATATAATCAGTATACAACCTTCTCACATCCTGGTGACGTTTTACTTGGCCCTAATAACTTATCTGATATTGCCGCAATTGAAATGGATGGTACATCTGAGTATTATGTGCGAAAAGGTGCATTATTAGCACGAGGTCCTCGGGTGACTATCAATATAAGACGCGTTCGTGGAATGGTAAGGATGAATATTTTATTATAATATGATCTTTTTTTTTTTAATTATCTTTAATTATTTTTTAATTATTTTTTAATTATCTTTAATTATTATTCTAAATATAGGGTGCGTTAAATTCTTTCACAAATCGAGTGACTGGTAGGGGTACAATAGTGATTTCAAATTATGGATCTATTTATCGATTAGTTTTGAATCCTGAGGAAACTTATTTGGTGAATGCAAAGTAATACTTTATTATATTTAATTAATTTAATTAATTTAATTATGTTTTATTAAATATTTTTCGAAATTGACAAAATTGACAATAAAATATAAATTTATTTATTTAATTAGGCATTTAATAGCTTGGAATTCAAAAACTAATCCAAAAATAGCACCATCGCTTATAACCCCTTCTACAGTTGATAGAAGAAGATTATTTAAAAATATCAGAGCGAAGATATCTAATGCGACTTCATCTTTTTTTGATACTATTCGTAATAGTCCATCAGTAAAGCCTACTTTAGAAAGTATGAAAAGAATGTCAGTGAAAACAAGAAAGTGGGCATTTGGTGGTCCGGTACGTTCGTTATAATATAGTAAATAAATAGTATCATAATATGGATTTTGGTAATAAATTTCCTCGATTTATGATTTCATTAGGAATTCTTACAATTGGATGGACCTGGTGACTTTTATATGTCTACCCGTATTGAACCAATTCTTGGAGGATTTAAATCGTAAGTTCATGCAATTATATTAATTATTGTTAATTATATAAATTCACTTAATTTAATTCATTAGTTCATTCATTAATTAATTAATTATCTGTCTTCAAATAGATTAACTTCGCCTTCTGTAGAAGAAATTGTTGCGGTAGAACTGGAACCTCCTCGAAGTTCAACCAGTTCTTTAAGTCGACAATATCTTCCTTTTATACCCTCAATGTCTTATGCCTTGGTTGCAAATGATGGAAATGTTACTTTTACAAAACCTTCACGAAAATCATTCACTTTGGATAGTCCCCTGTCACCTCCATCTCCAGAGAAAGATAATAAATCTTCCTTAGCAAAGATTGTGTCTGGAGATGGAATGTTACAATTAAGGCGATGGCCCTTTGTAAGGAAAGGAAGTAACAAAGATGTGAAAAGGGAATGATAAGAATTGACCAAATATTAAGAAATATTTTTGTATAATATTTATTATTATTTCGAGATACTGTTTAATTAATAATTTATATAATTTATAATTTATGTATTTTTAATAAGATCACGGTATTATTTAAAATATTTTTTAATGAATATTGATGTTATTCATTCTACTTTCTCATTTGACCATATTCTTTCACTTTTTCATGATTTAAGAAATTACCGAAATAAAATTTCTTTCTTTCAAACAAGATAAAATAAGAATGAAATTTTCAATCCTTTTTATCACGTTTTTGAACACTAGAATCTTCCATAAATGCAGTAATTATAAAGGAGAGTACAACAACGTTGGCTATTCCCGCAGCCGAAAGTGCTGCATAAGTCGTATTAAGTTCTCCTAAGTTTATAATATACACATTATTAAATAAATTTATTCGATTTTAATTAAATACACGTGAAACATATTAAACAAAGTAAAAGTGCACTTTTCATAAAAACCTTGGAAAAAATAATTCGAAGTAAAAAAGTAAGTGCCGAGCGGAAGAAAAACCATCAACAAAGTGTGTGCATAGAGCTTTAATATAACAGATCTAATAATAAATTGTTTGAATTATTCTGTTCTGAGATTCTACTATATTGTATTCTCTACTAACTTTCTGAATAGAATACGCGTAGAAACTTTGTTATTACCGGGGCACTTCAGAATCTTTGGTATTGATTGTAGCAGAAGACATAGCAGCTGATTTTAGTCAAATGATGTGAATTATTTCATTATTGAAGATATTGATTGTCAGATTGTCACGCCGCGTGTAATATCACAATTTAAGAATAGCTTTAATTGGCTGCCAGTTAATATGTGATCATCGTGAACTGTAATCGGCCCGATATCACGTGACAATTTTAACGTTGGTGCCGCAAAAGGTTCATTTTTGATAGACTTATGGTTATTTTTTTGATATATCAAGATACACGTGAAAAAAAGTGGTTATTTTTTTGATATGCCTATAATTGTTTATAGATGCATCAAAAAGATAACTATTTTGTCACATGAAAATTTAATATATCAAAAAAATAACTCCTGATCTATCAAAAATGAAACTTTTGCGTTGGTACTATTTTCCATGATTACATGGGTTGCTCTAGCCAACGATCGGATTCACGAATTCTGATGATCGACAAAAAAACTTTATTAGAGCCCACTTTTTCGCATATATTGACAAGAGTATAGCAAATACATTATTGATATTAGCTAACAAGCATATATATTATACATGTCATCAAAACTAATTTAACCTTGACTCAACTCTTAAAATTTCAATTTTTAATTACGGCTGACTCAACTATACATGTTCCCAAAATTGATTTTGGATTTTTGAAGTATTTCAACTTTTTGAGATTTATGCAAAATCTATTCTATATATAGAAGTAAAAAAAATACCCAGTTATGTGTATCTTCAATCAAAGAATAAATCTAGGTAGTCAAAAAATTTCGGGTTTTAAGTAAAATAATTTTGTCTTCTATAAAAAACTATTTTGACTTTTTTCCCCAAAATTGCAATTTCGGGACCCCAAAATAATTTTACGTGCAAGTATAGACTCAACTAATTGCGTCAATCACTAGTAAAAATCAAAATTTGCCTTGACTCAACTTTAATTTTTTTCAATTTTAATTGTGTCTGACTAAATTTAATAGTTTTAACGACATGTATAATATACATAAAAAATAATAAATTATGTTTCTATTTCTAAAAGTTGCTTTTGGAATCTATCTCATAATTGGCTTTTCTTTCTATTTATCCAATCATACGGAATAATATATTCTTTATATATTCTAATTTCATCTTCAGCAATATAAAGATATCTATTATATTTTTTTATATACTCGGCATATTCCTTATTAAGATGCATTTTAATTCAATCTAAGGGTATAGGATTTTTTATTTTATGTGGAATTAATGTTAGAAATTTTGTTTTTTCAGAGCTACCATTGTTTGGCAAATTATTCCAAGTCGTGCATTTGATGGCTCCTTTTCTTTAAAATTTCTCAAAACCTGTTATATAATTCGAGCATGTCCAAAATTAGTTTGTGATCTCGAACATTCATAATTATAATGGTCTTTCATTAAATTGAATGGATCTGTATTTGAACCTAAATTTATATTAGAGACTCAGTAATATATAGGCTTCTTATCTGAAAAGATTCAAAGACATTTCACTTGTACCAGTCATCATAGTTAATTAGAAGCATGGAATAAATTATAGATATGAGAAAAAATAAGAAATTGAGATTAAAATTATATTTTATATAATCTGATCAAATCACCTAATTGCTTATTTTTGCGGACTGAACAAACCACCCAAGCTAAAGTACTGAGCCACAATATGCGCTTTTTATAATACAACATACAAAGCCAGAGGCTCTATCCACTGGTCGAAAATTTATAAAACCTACACCTATCGGGTATTAGATAGGTGTAGTATCCGTGCATCAGTAAATTTTTTTAAACGTAAGCCTTCGAAGTCTTTCATTCCGATAACCTTTGAATACCTCCAACATAAACGTAATATTTACAAAGGTTATTGGTACCGAAAACCTTCATTTTTATTAATAAAATGTAATACTCTGGAGGTTATTAATATTGATAACCTTCAATAACCTTCATTTTATTATAATAAACGTAATATTTGCGAAGGTTATTGGTCTGATAACCTTCAATAACCTTTAAAAATGAAATTATTACAATAACCTCCGATATAAAAAATTTTCAGATATGCCTAATATCGTATAGATATCGGGTACCCAATAGGTGTAAGAAAATATTTTTCACACTTATCAAATATCCAATATATGTAAAAAAACATTTTTTACACCTAATGGGCAGTATTGTACATTTTGTATGTCCTTAGGTTTTTTTACTGTCCCACTGTCTCTACCTTTATTGGGCTTATAAAGATATATTAAAACTTTATAAATATATGTAAAAATCAATTCTAAATAACTTTAATTAATAACTTAAACTAAGTTTTATAATGGAATTTTTTATAATTTAAAAAATTATTTTTGTTCCAAAATGTCCCAAGATGTCTCATGACAATACTGCTATCGGGTAGGGATGGTAGGCGCAATACGAATTGAGCCAGGAATTTAGCCAGATTTAATTTAGCCAATTGAACCCAGAATTTAGCCACGGCGCAATCAGGCGCAATGGCTAAATTCTGGCACAAAGGCTAAATAATGGTGCAATTCTGATTGGCTGGCGCAATTATAAAAAATTATTTTTAAATTTTTAAAAATAATTAATTTTAGCTTTAATTTTAAATCAATTTTACATAACCAGGAGCGATTTTCCACTATGATATTCCTATGACAGATCGAAAAATCTGGTTATTAGCTACAAGATANCTACCTTTATTGGGCTTATAAAGATATATTAAAACTTTATAAATATATGTAAAAATCAATTCTAAATAACTTTAATTAATAACTTAAACTAAGTTTTATAATGGAATTTTTTATAATTTAAAAAATTATTTTTGTTCCAAAATGTCCCAAGATGTCTCATGACAATACTGCTATCGGGTAGGGATGGTAGGCGCAATACGAATTGAGCCAGGAATTTAGCCAGATTTAATTTAGCCAATTGAACCCAGAATTTAGCCACGGCGCAATCAGGCGCAATGGCTAAATTCTGGCACAAAGGCTAAATAATGGTGCAATTCTGATTGGCTGGCGCAATTATAAAAAATTATTTTTAAATTTTTAAAAATAATTAATTTTAGCTTTAATTTTAAATCAATTTTACATAACCAGGAGCGATTTTCCACTATGATATTCCTATGACAGATCGAAAAATCTGGTTATTAGCTACAAGATAATATATATTTTATTTCCATAACATTAAAATCGACCAAATTATAGCTATTTTAAAATAATATATTAAAATGTTTTTTTTTTTTCAACGATTAGTGAGGCCTTGCCAGGACCCCGAGCAATCTATAAATAGGTCACATTAGAGTTTGCTTAACTATCATAGTAAAATTTTTAAAAAGTTGCTTATTTTTAATTAAAATTTAAAAATTTACTTACAAAAATTATATTTTTCCTTTCTTATTTCCTAATTTAGTATTATCTGACCTATTCATAGATTGCTCGGGGTCCTGCCTTGCCTTTATTTATTTCCAATACTTAAAGTAAAAAATTACATATATTGAAGAATAAAAACGAACTAGACCAAAGTTACCGTTTAACCAATCACTACCACGAAACTTTCTGATTTCCCTCCATTCTGAATTTCTTCAAAACTTTCCGTATTTACCCCTTGCGGAATAAAAACTAAGTCCTCATCAGTTTCATGAAACTTACCGATTATACATGTTCCCAAAATTGATTTTGGATTTTTGAGGTATTTCGACTTTTTGAGATTTATGCAGAATCTATTCTATATATGGAAGTAAAAAAAGTATCCAGTTATGTGTATCTTCAATCAAAGAATAAATCTGGGTGGTCAAAAAATTTCGGGTTTTAAGTAAAATAATTTCGTCTTCTATGAAAAACTATTTCGACTTTTTTTCCCAAAATTGCAATTTCGGACCCCAAAATAATTTTGCGTGCAAGTATATTACCGATACCAACCCGGCTAAGCTATCTAAGAAAAAAGTGAAAAAAAAGAAAATTTTTCCCTTTGGTGTGGTGTTGGTACCACCCAAAGGTCCCCTTCTACAAACTCTCCTAAGGGAACAACATCTCTCTCCACATCGTCACAATCCAACAAACCAAAAACTCACACCCTTCAACTTATTATTACAAACTACCACCCCCGTCCATCGAACCAAATATCACATCACACGTTCTTTCCACCTGATCACACCTTATATACCACTGTACCACCACAAAGATTTTTCATCACCTCCGATCACTTCTTAAATACCAACGTATCACACTTTTTATCAATGCATCACTCCCAATCGATAAGATCGACAAATCAGGGTCAAACCGAAATTTGAAAATTCCCCAAAACCTTCAAAAACATGAAAAAAGAAAATTCGTGGCACAAACCCTTCCCACTACCAAACGAAAATTATACAGCCCCAGGAAAAACTCCTGTTTCCAGTGTTCGTTTGAGGTCAAAACGTTAAAAACGGAAAAAGGCAACTAAGAACAAGTCGCCAGTTCGTTCTCAAGCTTATTCACATGAAGACTATTTTCATAAAAAAAACGCCAAGTTTGCCATTTACACCTTTCGTCAAGAGAACCAGAGCCAAAAACCTGTAGATCAAACTTCATATATTCTTCTTAGGACCGTCCACCATAATTAGTCTTATCCGGTCGGACTTAACCTCCAACTAACAGGCACAATATATTAAAATGTTAATATCAGTAAAATTAATTAATAATTTTATCTGATCAACTTTTGTCACGTGACCAAAATTGCACCAGCCAATCAGAAATTGCGCCTGAATTTAGCCAGAAAAAAATTAATTAGCCTTTGAGCCAGAATTTAATCAGAATTTAGCTGGCGCAAAATTAATTAGCCAAAGGCACAATTATTGAGCCAGCCTTGATATCAATTGAGCCTTCCACCCTTACTATCGGGTACTCAATATGTGTACAATATTAGGCACGGATACTACACCGATCTGGTACCTGATAGGTGTAGGTTTTATAAATTTTCGACCAGTGATCACCAAAAGTTAAAAACTCATAATAAAATTTTTTGCATAACTGAGTATACCCGTAACAACATCTGAAATTATATAGAGGCGTTCTAGGACGCTATATATACGAAACGTCCGGAGAACGCACTAAAACGGTACGTTCTAGTATGCTATATATACGAAATGTTCAGAGAATGCACTAGAACAGTATGTTCTAATACGCTATATATACGAAACGTTTGGAGAACGCACTAGAACGGTGCGTTCTAATACACTATATATACGAAGCGTTCGGAGAACGCACTAGAAAGACATATTTAATACGCTATATGAACGTAGGTGGTGTTCGTAGGACGCTATAGATCGGTGTATTTTAGACGCACTAGAACGTTTATATTCATCAGGAAATTTTTTATGTCGGAGGTTATTGTAATAATTTCGTTTTCAAAGGTTATTGAAGGTTATCAGACCAATAACCTTCGCAAATATTACGTTTATTATGATAAAGTGAAGGTTATTGAAGGTTATCGATATCAATAACCTCCGGAGTATTACGTTTTATTAATAAAAATGAAGGTTTTCGGTACCAATAACCTTCGTAAATATTACATTTATGTTGAAGGTATTCGAAGGTTATCGGAGTGAAGGACTTCGAAAGCTTACGTTTAAAAAAATTTACTGATGTTTAATTCCTGATGAAGTAACCTAGGTGATTGTAGTGGTACGATCCAGATTAATCGGTGTAATCTGTCATCTGTATCACCATCAAAAATTTAATCCGTAATCCGTTATGGAGTCAATTTAATCAATCTGCGGATTATCCGTTCAATCCACGGATAATCCGTTCAATCCGCGGATCATCTATTCAATCTGTGGATAATCCGCTTAATCCGTCCAATCCGAGGATTATCTGTTCAATCCGTGAATTATCTGTTCAATCCGCAGATTATTCGTTCAATTTATTTTTTTTAAAGTATATATTTAACTTAAAATTTTATTATTTATTAATATTTGTTATTTAATTAAATAATTTATATTATTTATATATTTATTTAATTAATAATTAATTTTGTGAAATAGAAATACAATTTTATAGTTTTTTATTTTTATTTATTAGTTATTTTATTAAAATATTATTCTTTTTTTTGTCTAACGGTACTGCGCCATCTGATTTCACTAAAAATAGTTTTAAAAATAATCAAAAAGTAATAATTAATACTCCTTTAAAACTATATAATTACTTTTCTTTCTTGTTTAGATCTATAGAATAGTAATGTGAATAATGTACCGATTTCACTATAAAATAGTTTTAAACAGTAATAGTTAGTATTTTTAAATATCTAAAAATATTCTAAACTAATAAAATAAATGAAATATTATCTATTTATAACTCTATAAACTCCTTTAAAACTATATAATTACTTTTCTTTCTTGTTTAGATCTATAGAATAGTAATGTGAATAATGTACCGATTTCACTATAAAATAGTTTTAAACAGTAATAGTTAGTATTTTTAAATATCTAAAAATATTCTAAACTAATAAAATAAATGAAATATTATCTATTTATAACTCTATAAACTCCTTTAAAACTATATAATTACTTTTCTTTCTTGTTTAGATCTATAGAATAGTAATGTGAATAATGTACCGATTTCACTATAAAATAGTTTTAAACAGTAATAGTTAGTATTTTTAAATATCTAAAAATATTCTAAACTAATAAAATAAATGAAATATTATCTATTTATAACTCTATAAACTCCTTTAAAACTATATAATTACTTTTCTTTCTTGTTTAGATCTATAGAATAGTAATGTGAATAATGTACCGATTTCACTATAAAATAGTTTTAAACAGTAATAGTTAGTATTTTTAAATATCTAAAAATATTCTAAACTAATAAAATAAACAAAATATTATCTATTTACAACTCTATAAACTCCTTTAAAACTATATAATTACTCTTCTTTCTTATTTAGATCTATAGAATAGTAATGTAAATAATATACCGATTTCACTATAAAATAGTTTTAAAAAGTAATAATTAGTACCTTTAAATATCTAAAAATATTCTAAACTAATAAAATAAACAAAATATTACTCACTTATAATTTTTTAAATTATATAATTATCATTTTTTAATCTAAATCTATAAAAACGGTATTGCGCCACCCGATTTCATTAAAAAATAGTTCTAAAAATAATTAAAAAGTAATAATTACTACCTTTAAATATCTAATAATATTCTAAACTAATAGAATAAATATAATATTACTCACTTATATTTTTTTAAATTATATAATAATCATTTTTTAATCTAACCGGTACTGCGCCACCCGAATTCATTAAAAAATAGTTCTAAAATAATCAAAAAGTAATCATTAATACTTTTAAATATCTCAAAATTATCTAAACTAATAAAATAATGAAATATTATCTATTTACGACTCTATAAACTCCTTTAAAATTATATAATTACTTTTCTTTCTTGTTTAGATCTATAAAATAATAATGTGAATAATGTGCTGATTTCACTATAAAATAGTTCTAAAAAGTAATAGTTAGTACTTTTAAATATCTAAAAGTTATTTAAACTAATAAAATAAAGGAAATATTATCTATTTACGACTCTATAAACTCCTTTAAAATTATATAATTACTTTTCTTTCTTGTTTAGATCTATAAAATAATAATGTGAATAATGTGCTGATTTCACTATAAAATAGTTCTAAAAAGTAATAGTTAGTACTTTTAAATATCTAAAAGTTATTTAAACTAATAAAATAAAGGAAATATTATCTATTTACGACTCTATAAACTCCTTTAAAATTATATAATTACTTTTCTTTCTTGTTTAGATCTATAAAATAATAATGTGAATAATGTGCTGATTTCACTATAAAATAGTTCTAAAAAGTAATAGTTAGTACTTTTAAATATCTAAAAGTTATTTAAACTAATAAAATAAAGGAAATATTATCTATTTACGACTCTATAAACTCCTTTAAAATTATATAATTACTTTTCTTTCTTGTTTAGATCTATAAAATAATAATGTGAATAATGTGCTGATTTCACTATAAAATAGTTCTAAAAAGTAATAGTTAGTACTTTTAAATATCTAAAAGTTATTTAAACTAATAAAATAAAGGAAATATTATCTATTTACGACTCTATAAACTCCTTTAAAATTATATAATTACTTTTCTTTCTTGTTTAGATCTATAAAATAATAATGTGAATAATGTGCTGATTTCACTATAAAATAGTTCTAAAAAGTAATAGTTAGTACTTTTAAATATCTAAAAGTTATTTAAACTAATAAAATAAAGGAAATATTATCTATTTACGACTCTATAAACTCCTTTAAAATTATATAATTACTTTTCTTTCTTGTTTAGATCTATAAAATAATAATGTGAATAATGTGCTGATTTCACTATAAAATAGTTCTAAAAAGTAATAGTTAGTACTTTTAAATATCTAAAAGTTATTTAAACTAATAAAATAAAGGAAATATTATCTATTTACGACTCTATAAACTCCTTTAAAATTATATAATTACTTTTCTTTCTTGTTTAGATCTATAAAATAATAATGTGAATAATGTGCTGATTTCACTATAAAATAGTTCTAAAAAGTAATAGTTAGTACTTTTAAATATCTAAAAGTTATTTAAACTAATAAAATAAAGGAAATATTATCTATTTACGACTCTATAAACTCCTTTAAAATTATATAATTACTTTTCTTTCTTGTTTAGATCTATAAAATAATAATGTGAATAATGTGCTGATTTCACTATAAAATAGTTCTAAAAAGTAATAGTTAGTACTTTTAAATATCTAAAAGTTATTTAAACTAATAAAATAAAGGAAATATTATCTATTTACGACTCTATAAACTCCTTTAAAATTATATAATTACTTTTCTTTCTTGTTTAGATCTATAAAATAATAATGTGAATAATGTGCTGATTTCACTATAAAATAGTTCTAAAAAGTAATAGTTAGTACTTTTAAATATCTAAAAGTTATTTAAACTAATAAAATAAAGGAAATATTATCTATTTACGACTCTATAAACTCCTTTAAAATTATATAATTACTTTTCTTTCTTGTTTAGATCTATAAAATAATAATGTGAATAATGTGCTGATTTCACTATAAAATAGTTCTAAAAAGTAATAGTTAGTACTTTTAAATATCTAAAAGTTATTTAAACTAATAAAATAAAGGAAATATTATCTATTTACGACTCTATAAACTCCTTTAAAATTATATAATTACTTTTCTTTCTTGTTTAGATCTATAAAATAATAATGTGAATAATGTGCTGATTTCACTATAAAATAGTTCTAAAAAGTAATAGTTAGTACTTTTAAATATCTAAAAGTTATTTAAACTAATAAAATAAAGGAAATATTATCTATTTACGACTCTATAAACTCCTTTAAAATTATATAATTACTTTTCTTTCTTGTTTAGATCTATAAAATAATAATGTGAATAATGTGCTGATTTCACTATAAAATAGTTCTAAAAAGTAATAGTTAGTACTTTTAAATATCTAAAAGTTATTTAAACTAATAAAATAAAGGAAATATTATCTATTTACGACTCTATAAACTCCTTTAAAATTATATAATTACTTTTCTTTCTTGTTTAGATCTATAAAATAATAATGTGAATAATGTGCTGATTTCACTATAAAATAGTTCTAAAAAGTAATAGTTAGTACTTTTAAATATCTAAAAGTTATTTAAACTAATAAAATAAAGGAAATATTATCTATTTACGACTCTATAAACTCCTTTAAAATTATATAATTACTTTTCTTTCTTGTTTAGATCTATAAAATAATAATGTGAATAATGTGCTGATTTCACTATAAAATAGTTCTAAAAAGTAATAGTTAGTACTTTTAAATATCTAAAAGTTATTTAAACTAATAAAATAAAGGAAATATTATCTATTTACGACTCTATAAACTCCTTTAAAATTATATAATTACTTTTCTTTCTTGTTTAGATCTATAAAATAATAATGTGAATAATGTGCTGATTTCACTATAAAATAGTTCTAAAAAGTAATAGTTAGTACTTTTAAATATCTAAAAGTTATTTAAACTAATAAAATAAAGGAAATATTATCTATTTACGACTCTATAAACTCCTTTAAAATTATATAATTACTTTTCTTTCTTGTTTAGATCTATAAAATAATAATGTGAATAATGTGCTGATTTCACTATAAAATAGTTCTAAAAAGTAATAGTTAGTACTTTTAAATATCTAAAAGTTATTTAAACTAATAAAATAAAGGAAATATTATCTATTTACGACTCTATAAACTCCTTTAAAATTATATAATTACTTTTCTTTCTTGTTTAGATCTATAAAATAATAATGTGAATAATGTGCCGATTTCACTAAAAAATAGTTCTAAAAATAATCAAAAAGTAATAATTAATACTTTTAAATATCTAAAAATTATCTAAACTAATAAAATAAATGAAGTATTATCCATTTACAACTCTATAAACTCTTTTAAAACTATATAATTACTCTTTTTTCTTATTTAGATCTATAAAATAGTAATATGAATAATGTACCAATTTCACTATAAAATAGTTTTAAAAAGTAATAGTTAGTACCTTTAAATATTTGAAAATATTCTAAACTAATAAAATAAACGAAATATTACTCACTTATAATTTTTTAAATTATATAATTATCATTTTTTAATCTAAATCTATAAAAACGGTACTGCGCCACCCGATTTCACTAAAAAATAGTT
>PQFF01000164.1:268890-326969 GCA_003547095.1 Diversispora epigaea
TAAAAATTATCTAAACTAATAAAATAAACGAAATATTATCCACTTACAACTCTATAAACTCCTTTAAAACTATTTAATTACCCTTCTTTCTTGTTTAGATCTATAGAATAGTAATGTGAGTAATGTGCCGATTTTACTATAAAAATAGTTCTAAAAAGTAATAGTTAGTACCTTTAAATATCTGAAAATATTCTAAACTAATAAAATAAACGAAATATTATCTATTTATAACTCTATAAACTCCTTTAAAACTATATAATTACTTTTCTTTCTTGTTTAGATCTATAGAATAGTAATGTGAATAATGTACCGATTTCACTATAAAATAGTTTTAAAAAGTAATAGTTAGTACCTTTAAATATTTGAAAATATTCTAAACTAATAAAATAAATATAATATTACTCACTTATAACTCTAAACTCTTTTAAACTATATAATTATCTTTTTAACTCAAAATAATAATTGTAATATAATATTTAAAGAAAGAAATATCATATCACAAATTAAAAAAATAATTTACAGATTAAAAGAATAATCCTCGGATTAGAGAACAATCCGGATTAATTCTTCAATCTGTAATCAATCCGTGATTAATCCGCGAATTGATATATATAATCCGAATTAATCCGGATTATATTTTTTTTAATCCGGATCTTTTAAATTTTTAAAAAATGATCTGTCAATCTGTGTCACTACGGATAATCCGTCGGATTGACGGATAAGTCATCCACGGATCGCACCTCTAGGTGATTGATCTATCAATACCAAAACAATCTGATAATAGAAATTAAATATGTATTATTTATCTAGTTCAGGTTGAATATAACTTTACTCATCAATTGCATTAAGTTTCACTGGCAAGGTCAAATTTTGTACAGAAACTGCTTGAAAGTGAAATGTCATCAATTGAAAAAGAGTACACCAGTACTTAATGATAAACCAAAGATTTTACTAAGGAAAGATACGTTAGTTGATAATATTATAGAAATTATCAGAAATGTCTTTTACTTTGACACTCATTAAGGCATTTTTGAAATCCTTATCATGTCAAAAGTGTATGACATTCAACTCACTCTTCTGTAATTTTTTAGAAGGCCAATATGGTTTTTTTGTGATATTATCTTCACGAGAGAAATGGATCAGCCAAACTTCAGAGGGACAAAGTTTTTTGACATATTTATACACCTGTTCGAAGTGTTTATCCAATTTTTGCGGGGTTGCAATAGCCACTAGCTCAAATATGGCTATAAGATTGGAGTCTTCCTTCTTTTTAATTGTAAGATCACAATATAGATGATGGTAATCCCATCTTTACCAACTTGCTCTAAATGCCACTATCCAATAATTTCGTAATAATGTACTTTAGTGAGCCAATTAAAAAGTATTCTGTACATCTCGGCATCATAAACAGATTCTCTTGGAACATTCACGTTGGGCTTAGAATCCACTAGCAAATTGTTTGAACTTTTATATGGACGAGATGACCCTTGGGCAATGGTATTTTGATCAAAGGAATAGAAGGCCTGTTTCACTATGTTTAAGATATTTATAGATTTATTGATTTGCAAGAGGATATCAACCCCAGGAAAGAAAGATTCCAAGGTTATGTATTATTTTTTTAAGGGGATAACAAAAGTATCAGTAGCTTTCTGCTTCATTCCTACTATAGATGATGCTGTAAAACAAAATAATGTAAAAAAGGAATTAATAGAATAATAATACTCGTTTGCCATCGTATACAGTACCTAGCAAATAACATAATACATGTGATTTTAATTTTTTATTATAATTGCATTACACCTAGTACAGTATGCAGTGGCAAATGGTAAAAAAAAATAGAAAATGCTGTTAAATTTAAAGAATTGGCCTTGGTTCTTATATAAAGCATCTTCTAATACTTTTTGATCTTTCCCTATTCTCTTCTATAAGTGATCAACTTTATGCGTATCAGCCTTTTTTTGAAAAAACAAAACAAAGTGAGATGATTTTCAGTAAGCATAACAAGATAAAAATTGAAATAAAATGACGAGATACAGAAATATATCAACAGTCAAAGTTTTTGTTGTATGCAAAGGAAGATACATAACCAATTCTTCCTCCAGAACCAGTAGACCTTTATCAAAAACTTTTATTGACATATTTCATAAGGTTTACCAGGGCAAATATAGTAAATGCATCCACTTTAGTATTTGCAAGAGTAAAAGTTATTCCACTCTTATCGGGGCAAACGCAATAAGATACAAGTACTTGATCAAAAATCTCCATCCATTTAATTTAATATCTTTATTATACTTATCCTTTTGTTGTTCAAAAGCTCTTGGACAATATTGCCAACTTCTTCTAACATATGCGGATCCTTTTTTATGGCATGTAGCATATTATAAAATGCATAGTAGGCTATCCTTATATCGGCACTTTCGTAATTATCAATTATGTGGAAAACAAAGTAAGTAAGTGACCATTTCTCATATGGAAAGAATTCAAAATATTTGTTATATGAAACATCGATACAGGCGAAAGAATTAATGCAAATATTAGTAGCAAGCATATTGAAAGTTTATGTGTGTAGTTAAAGTAGAAAAGTAGATGAACAAACTTACCTTTGCCTTTTTATACAAAAAAAATATGTTAATTAAAGATACGTATCAAATAAATTGTAGTTTATGCACAGGGACAATGATTTACTGTAATTCACAGAAAATCACAGTATTACATTAAAATATATCTAAATACAGAACCTAGGGGATAGTTAAATAAATGGGGACCAACTAAGGTTACACACATATATATGCAAATGAAATGATTATTGCCTGAACTGAAATTATATATAATTTATTAAGTATTATTATGTAAAAAATTATTGCACAACTTTTAACAATGTAACTAAAAATAAACTAGTATGAATTTCTCAACTTATATTAATGTGCATGATCATAAAGATCCTGAAGTATCTGTATCTATAATTTTTATTCAGTTTTCGCATCTCAGTTTTGAATAAAAACGGATCAAGATATTTAAATATCTTTAAACTATATAAAACCACCTGAAATGGTAAAAAAAAAATTAGTTATTTTAAATTTTAATAAAAATATTATTGTTTTTATAAGTTTATTAATAAAATAATATATAGGAGAGTAATAATACTTCACCTTCACACAAACGACAAAAAAAAGAAGAAGCTTTACAAGAACTAATGTGAATACGACCTGATCTTAAAGGAAAAAAAGTTTATTTTTTTCCAACTTTGGATAAATATTTTGAAGATATCCTTATGTATAATGCCAAAGAAAAAAGAGCACAAGTATATTGTATGAAAAAGAATCTAAAATTTGAAACCTTTTCACAATGGATAAATTCTTTAAAAAATCAGGAATTTTTTAAAAGGCACAAATCAGCTATTGCAACAATTTTTTTAGAATCAAATCTCTCAAGTTCACCAATTTCATTTATTTTATATAAATCCAATTATAAATTGTATTGGAAAAATTCTAACTTAGTATATATTTCAGATATTTTACAAATTGTTCAAGAAAAAGTTAAACCTGGAGGGAAGTTTGCAGGTATATTAATAAAAGAAATTAATAATGAACTTGAATTCTATTTTCCAACAACAGAACAACTTTCAACAAAAATATTAAAAATTTTTTGTAAAAGTGGATTCCAAAGTTATGAAATTTATGCATTGAATAAAATAGTGCAAGAAATTTATCTTTCAGTTTCAAATAAATTAATAAAAAGAACTATCAATGACATAATTAAAATTATTGATTATGCTTTTTCTGTTAATATATGTTCTAGACTATACATGTCGTCAAAACTATTGAATTGAGTCAGACACAATTAAAATTGAGAAAAATTAGAGTTGAGTCAAAGCAAATTTTAATTTTTACTAATAATTGACACAATTAGTTGAATCAGACGCAATTAAAAATTGAAATTTTAAAAGTTAAGTCAAGGCTAAATTAGTTTTGACGACATGTATATTCTAGACTATACATGTTCCCAAAATTGATTTTGGATTTTTGAGGTATTTCGACTTTTTGAGATTTATGCAGAATCCATTCTATATATGGAAGTAAAAAAAGTACCTAGTTATGTGTATCTTCAATTAAAGAATAAATCTGGGTGGTCAAAAAATTTCGAGTTTTAAGTAAAATAATTTCGTCTTTTATGAAAAACTATTTTGACTTTTTTCTCCAAAATTGCAATTTCGGGGCCCCAAAATAATTTTGCGTGCAAGTATATTCTAGACAAAGTACGAAAAGTAATTTTATTAATTTATTTAATGGTTTATTATTCAAAAATACTATTATTTAAATAAATTTATTTTTAGGATTTGAGAATGTAACAAAAATTCGTAGTAACCAACTTGTCAGTAATAATAAAGACCATATGCCTATTGCATTAATGGAAAATATAGGATTGCCTAATGAATTATATAGAAGAATAGATTGTATATTAGTAGTTAAGGAAAATGTAATATGTGAAAGATGCTCAAAATTAAAGATAATAATAAAATAAAATCAACAAAAAAATTTATTAGGAGTCAATTCTAAAAAAATTATTTATGCTTCAAAAGAAATTTTGGTAGAAAAAATTAATCCACAACAAAAAATAATTAAAAATCAAAATAAATTGATATCTAAATTGAGAAATCGTCTTTATAAAAAGTTGAAAACAAAGAAAATGAAGTTTCAAATGAAATTTCCAATATTATACATAATGTTTTAGCTAAAGTAGGAAATAAAAGTATAGATATTTCAAATTATCATCTTATTTTTTAAGAACTCATCAGAATACAAACAGAAAAACCTAAAAAAACAAGATATCATCCAATGTAAGTTATACTTGCCACCCAAATTCAAAATCCAAATGCCAAAATCCCAAATGCCAAAATCCCAAATCCCAAATTCCAAATTATAATTAGTATTTTTTGCCGAAATCCCAAATACTAGTAATTTGTGCATTTTGGCGTCCCAAATCCCAAATTATTTGGGATTTGGGCAACACGTATAATGTAAGTTAATTAATAATAAATTTTTTAATAAAAAATATTATTGATATTACTTAAAATATAATTAAAATATTATTAAAATATTATTAAAATAAATTAAAATATACTTAAAATATACTTAATTGTATTCATAAAAAACTACTTAAAATATTATTATTTTGTACTTAAAATACATTAAATTATGCTTAAAAAATACTTAATTTAAGTAATGAGTAAGTATATTTTAGGTATATATTTAAAATATACTTAAAATATTATTAAAATATTATTAAAATAAATTAAAATATACTTAAAATATACTTAATTGTATTCATAAAAAACTACTTAAAATATTATTATTTTGTACTTAAAATACATTAAATTATGCTTAAAAAATACTTAATTTAGGTAATAAGTAAGTATGTTTTAGGTATATATGCTTTTAGATCTTTTTATTAAACTCTTATCCAACATTCTGTCAAGTTTTTCTTTGATAAATTGGTTTTCATCAGGATGTGTACTTAAAATATATTTAATTTTAAATATGTTTTAATAATATTTTAAGTATATTTTAAATATATACCTAAAATATACTTACTCATTACTTAAATTAAGTATTTTTTTAAGTATTTTTTAAATATATTTTAAATATATTTTAAGTATAAAATAATAATATTTTAAATAATTTCTTATATACTTAAAAAATACTTAAAAAATACTTAATGAAGTATATTTTAAATATATTTTAAGTATAAAATAATAATATTTTAAATAATTTCTTATATACTTAAAAAATACTTAAAAAATACTTAATGAAGTATATTTTAAATATATTTTAAGTATATTTTAAATATCGTAATTTTCATAAGGAATATAAATTTGCATAAGAGAACTTTCAAAGCTAAAAAAGTTTATACATTGTTTGAAGGGATAGGAATAGATATGATTAGACAAATAACTTACAGTGCAAATACTATTTCAAGTTTAACAGATATTCAAATTCAAAATATTATAAATTATTTCTGTAAAAAGACCACTAATATAAATTATATAATCAATTACTAAAAAGTAATTGATATTCTAGAAAAAGAACGCGCACGTAACTAAACCATCTAGCTCAAATAATTTATCAAGCACTAAGATAAGTGAGGAAATCAAATCTTTACAGGAGGTTGAGATATGCGAAGAGATTAAAAAAATTTTACAGGAACTTGATATACACGAAAAGATTGAAAAAACTTACAGGAACTTGAGATATGTGAAGAGATTGAAAAAACTTTACTAGAGCTATGTGATGGAGATAAGGTAAGTGAAGAAGTCTCATTTTGTGAGGATACTAATTCTTTACAGGAGATTGAGATACATAAAGAGATTGAAAAAACTTTGCTAGAGTTAGAAAATATAGATTTTACTTGTTTTGATGACGAGACTGATGTGAGATATTATTATGATCTAAATAACAGAAAAATAACTCACAAAAGTTTATATATAGGGTGTTTTGCATGATTTATATTGCATTATGTTTAATGTGGAGCTAGTGTCTTTGATACATAATTTTAATATGTTGTGTTATATCATATATATTGGAAATTTTTTCCGAAAATGGTATAACTTATTTTTTCTGTGTATACAATGTTTAGGAGATTAAGAACAGATGCAATACACTTACTACTTGAAGTAATTAATGATATTATTACTGCCAAGAGTACAGCAAATGTATCAATTCTTGTTAGAAAGTATTATATGTACGAATTTGTAAAATATAGGAATTTGCTATTGCGGTAAATAATTAATATGATGCACATTACACTTGAAAATAATGAATTACGCAGAGCGGGTTACAAAGTACCCTAACTTTATTTTTACATAATTGTGAATCGAGTTCACAGGCGCAGTAATCACGTGATAATTAAACACTATTGATTAGAATAAATTATCTTGACTTCTCGAAATAGATGATGCTGAAAATGTTTTAATTCTGGCTATCATTTCTTTTCCATTATCTTTTGCAATAATGTGCATATACTGAAAAATAAAGTAGCAAATGACAAAACATATTTTTATTATATAATTAGCAATGCAAATCTGTAGTCTAATTGATTTTCATATGTCATTTAAAAAAAATAAAACACTACTGCCTTTGATGTGCACGATCAAATAAATATTATAACTTCGAGATCGTATCAATTTCTAAGGCATATTGTCTAATACGATTGGTGATCCAATATGGTATATCTTTACTTTTAGCTACAGTATTTTTACTGATGTGAAATTTTTGATTTTCAAAATCGTTATATTTATCTTTTGGTAATACAAAATAAAAATTAATACAATCTTTTCCCAATACACTACCTAATTTATCAACAAGATTTTTTAAACCATTTATATTAATAGGATAATTACTACTAACAGTTATCTGAAAAAGTATATTAGGTGCAACAATTGCATCAATAGATTCAAAATTCTTCGATTTTGGTTGACAATACATGCCTTCTTTAATCTCGTTAATTTTATTAAAAATTAACTTTTCACGTTTTGGAAATTCAATTATAGAACTTGTAGATTTGGGATCTGTAAATTTGGAATCTAAAAAACGAATATTAAATTTTCCTCCCTTTTGTAAAATTCGATGTGAAATATCCTCAAACACGTTACTCCGGATCATACTCCATTCATTTATTAATGAGCTTGATATTACAAATCTCTCTAATACTTTCCTATGATTTTCTATAAGTATATCTATTACTTTTTTAGAGACATATTCAGATGCAAATTGTAAAAATTTTTTTTTATAAAAAGTCTTTATATCCTCTTTGTTCTTGTTATCTTTATCCGGAATATTTGTATGAATATGAAAAAGCTTGTTACTCATGTCATATTTAAATAATTCTTTATTACTATTTTTAATAATAGCTTCTTCAAGGAGTTGCTGTTGAATAGAATCTTGAGCTTTTTCTAAGACAAACCTAGGAATTCCTCCCCATCTCGAGAACAAATCATCAACTTTCTTTAGTTCGAGATCATTAAATATTCTTTTTTTACATATTTCAATTTCTTCCCAAGACCATATTGGCATATATCTTATTGTTGCCCCAACATACTTATCAAAGTTTCTATAATGATCTAGCCTGGGTGAACAGACGAGAATTGTTTTGGCCTTAACTTTTTCTGGTTCTGTGGCATCTACGATGTACCAAACATCTTGACTGTGTATATATTCTCTCATAACGGATTTATTAACATAAAAGGCCTTTTCCTTCTCAAAAATTATAAAAGTACTGCCCAGGTGATTGTACACAATCGTTTTATTTAGTTGTGCAAGCTTATAAAGTATGTAATAGGTAAAAACGGATTTCCCGATTCCCGGATTACCAGAGATACGTATTCTTCTTATATTTTTGTCAAAAACAATTTCGAGCAGATCACGGTAACATTTACGTATATATATAACATCTATATCTCCTAAAAAACTTGTCTTCCCTGATAGCTGAAGGAATTCATCTTGTTTATTAAGTCTTGTATTCTTTAAGGCATTCCATAAGTTAATCAGGTCTTCATCAGTTTCACATTTCCCATGGTTATTAATAAATTCTACATAGGAATAAATATGAGCTCAGTTTAATAAACGAAATGGCAATGCAGAAAATGTGTATATTTGGAATTTTAGCGTAGTCTGCTACTTACTGGAGGGTCGTTCAATAATAATATGAATAAAACTCCTTGTGAGTTTCTCGGTAAATACTTCATTAATTATTTTAGTTGGATTTGATAATTTTAATTTATCTTGTATGTCACTGAGAATAAGGTCAACCTCCATGGTGTCTTCTTCGATTGGAATGTTTACTTTCCATAGCACAATGTCATTGGCGGGAGTATTTTCAAATCGAGGATGGAGTTCCTCCTTGATTTTCTTTTTGAGATCGTTAACTTCTTCATTTACTCCAGCAATAACTTTAAAGGTCTTCTCTTTAGAATCACCTTCAACGAGACAATAGAGTGCTATATTGTCAGACATTGTTGACGCAAATAAATTGCGGTTCAAGATATGATTAAAGATCTCAGTTACACTATAGTTGATTATCGCCATAATTAGAATTTAGATCAGCTCGAACCTTCTGGGCTTCCAAAAAAATAAAAAAATATAGAACATAAACTTCCGACCTTCTTCTCTAGAGTTTGAAAAAGATAAGTTAGTCAAATGTCAGATAACGGACAATCGATGAAGACCAACTGATACATATTGGGGGATTGTTCGTACTAGTAACTGTTTTTATTCAATTTGAAATATCGATAGCAAATGAAACTGGATTATAATTAATGTTGATATAACGTGTAGTTTGATATGGAAACTTTATAATATAGGCAATAGTAACAATAGATAGATTCGATTTTATTGTCAGTCGATTTTTACCAATATTTTTTTCGTGCGGTTAACCTTTTGAATATATCCTATTTTGTAATAAAACAATGTCGAACGATCAATTAACAATCAAAACCTTGAGAGCCTCAAAGTGCAGTAGATTTAATAAATTTAAGCTGAATCGGGGTTCTCTATGATAACAACATAAAATTATTATTAAAAAAGTGGAAGACAATTTTTTTTTGTATTGATAAATTGTGTACTTTATTTATAAAGTTTATAAAGTTAATAATGTTTAACAGTATATTATGTATATACTATTATTATTGAATTAAATATTTTAAATAATTAATCATTGCGCATATCAGAAAATCGCTATGGAAATGTAAATCGGGTCTATGTGGGTTCTGAAAGAAAAGTATCAACTAGTTAACCTAATTACTGAAAGATGAGAGCACCAAAAAGCTTTCCTTCACGTTCTATTCAAAATTTTATAAACATACAACTGAGAACACGAAACCAAATGTTTGCTTGTAATTATAAAATTGGTAATGTTTCTATTGATTTTTTTTTTGCAAATAATTCATGTAATCAAATATGATGCACATTCTCATCTATTAATATATTTATTAATATATGTAAATATTCCCACCGAGAACACGAATAAATAGTTCCCAAATTATGTAAATTTTTTTTTTTTAATGTACACATCAATATACGAAAAGTAGTTAAATTAAAAAATCATCATAAATAGAATAGAATAACTAATATAATAACAAAACTTTCTCGAAACCGGATTATTATTCTTTCTTGTTGAATAATATGAATTAGGTTTCACCGATTTCTCTTTGTTCTTCTTCTTGTCTCAGCCTTTGTTTAAGAACAAGGTCTTTGCCAGTAACTCTTCGGTAGATATCTTTAACATCATCACATACCGTTCCAAAATGAGAAGAGGCATCATATGAACAAGAGATGAAAACTTGATCTTTACAACCGTCCTCAATCGGTTTCTCTATGTCACAAATACAGATAAATCTGTATTAAAAAATAAAATAAAAAATTAATAAAAATTAAACATTTTAAATAATTGTCAAAAATGAATATCTATAATATATATATAATAATCATATAATCTATAATATTATAATAATATATACTTTTCATCAATTGTTCCAAGTAGATCAAGACCAGGTTTAATTTCGGCCTCGGGATTGTCGGTTTCGACAATAGTAGAAACAATTGCGAGATAGTAATCTTTTGCACAGACATTATGAGAAGAAGATACGCTAGCAATATAGATGTCTAATGATTTGAAAGAATAAAAAAGACTGTAAGTTTAATAATTGATGAATGACATTCAATTTTCAGCCCATATAATAAAATATATTATTTACCGTGTTTCCTATTCACTTGATTTTGTGGGATCACCAATTGAATAGAGTCAACATCATCAGTGTTTGGTATGGGATGTTTTAACAAACAGATAGCACGAACTACTTTGCCAACTTTCTGAACTTTTCCAGGGAAATAGGATGGATCACCAATAACTTGTTTTGTTTTGGCGATCTACAAATTTAATGAAATAAGATTAAAATAAGATTAAAATAAGATTAAAATAAGATTAAAATAAGAAAGAATGAAATGATGACAGTATAATAATATATTAATTATTATTATGGGAACATTACCTGGTCACCCGAACGTACACCACAAACCTGACCGTTCGAGTCATAAACAATTTCTTCAACTGGCTTATCAAGCATATAAGTACCACCATAAATAGCACTCAAACTATAAATTTTTAAGAAATATTAAAATCTCTAATTTTAATAATCTATCATAAAAAGAATTGCAAAAGAATGATTTTAAATATTAAGAAAACCTACCGTGCAAAACCTTGAGGTAATTCTCCTAAACCATACAATGGATAAATATAAGGACTCTTTCCGTAACGAGCGACTGACGAAATGTAAAGAATAATTCTTTCATAAGCCTCGCGAGCGGGGCGACTTAGATATCTAAGAAGAGTTTATAATATTTTTAAAATATTAAAAAATATTATAAATATTATAAAAGATTATTTTATTATTATATTATTATTAATGAAAACATACGATTCATTCAGATACAATGCCATAGCGTGACCAATGAAGTCTTGAGTACCAGATTCAAGACCGAATTTTTCATAAACTTTAGACATTGGTACGCTATTAAGATCGATCCCTTAAAATAATAAAATTAAAAAATTAAAAAATTAACCGAAATCTTTAATCGGTGCACATGCATAAAGTGAAATGTTGAGGAGTAGATATATTACCTTGATGGGTACTAGGATCATCCTCTCGCCAATTTTGCATATATTCAAAGAATTTCTTTGCTCTTCTCTTCTCAAATAATCTCATCAATGGACTACGAACAGCCTCAAATTCACTAGCTGGTACCTTAGAAATTTGACCGTCTCGATATACGTAAGAGCCGGAAATTTGTTTAAACTCGAGATAACGTGTTACATCGGTATGGGTAAGCATTTTTACAAGTTCTCCACTAGCCATCATGAATTTAGGAATAAGATCGATATTATAATCACGATCACGTCCCAATTCTGGTGGGGGTTCTTGACCTGGACGGAACTTTCGGTAAAGCTAAATTATAAAAATATCGAAATAATTTATCAATAAATTTTCATTTTCAAGACGCGTATTTTCATGAAATAAGGAAAATTATAAAAATTTATTAATATCATATTAGAATATCTTATAATATTTTGTAATATATCAGAATAAATTAAAATAAATTAAAATAAATTATAGTATATTAGAATCTATTAGAATCTACGGGAACCTAGTATCTCGGTTATTTATTCTGAGATGTTCGTTTATCATTCTGGCCGTATTAACTCACTTGTGTTAAATTCAAACTGGCACTTTCACCTCCATAATAGTCATTTCTATCCATATGAAGAACTTTTTTTCCATCAACGGATAATAAACCCGAAAGAATACACTCAGTCAAACCGGTACCAACAACGATGACATCATATTGTTCATCCTGCAAGTAAAAAGGGAAAAAACATTTTGGTTGTGTCAAAACTTGAATGACAGAAAGTATAATTTAACAAAATCTAGAAAGTAATACAGCGAAACCACTAATATAATGTAGTGTTTTCACCAAGCGTACCATGATTTTGACGCTTAAATAAGTTTTAAAGAAATTCCAATGGTAGAAATCAAAGTTAAAAGAATAGAATTAAAGCTGCTTTATATATCCAATATTTGTTTGTTCGCCAAGAATGGTTGTGAGACGTGTTACTGTTACAGTGACGCATTGAAATTCAGCGAGCGATCTGAAGAACTTTATGCAGGGGTAATTAATTCCAATGGAAATATATTTCTTTATACTTCAACACAATTTTACGTTTAATATAATAAATTATAATAAATAAATAAATTACAAAATTTATGAGATTACAAGATTGTAGCGATCTCGATAACAAAATAACTTTATATAATTTAAACAAGGGATCTAAAAATTTAGATTCTAAATATCCAAAGTGACCTAAGAATTGAACACGCTCTTCAATAACATTTCAGTCAGTCATAAATATCAATAATCTCAACCAATCTCAATCATCTACACCTTTGAAGAAACTGGGTACCCAATACTCAATTGGATCTGCTTGTTCATCTATCCAACAAAGGCCATCGGCAAGTAATGTATCCTAAAAACAAAAGGAAATTGATTCGTGTATATTTTGTATATTAATCGTATATAAATTAAAAACAACTTACGATAACATCATTAATGCGTTCCATTCCCCATCCCAATTCTGATTCAATCATGTATTTTGTAACATAACCTTTCTCCTATTATTATTAAAAAGAATAAAATCAAATAAAAATTAGAAATAAAATATAAGAAATATTTAAAATATATGATCAAAAATAAAATAAATAAAAAAACAATAAATACTTGAGCCAAAACAAGAACATTGGACTGATCACTGTTCAATTCTCTAGGAACCGATCTAACCATCTTTCTATCACCGATTTGTATAATTTCAAACCCATTACCTAAAGGTTTAAGTGTTTTTATTGCCCGTACGATATCATCCCTGATACAAAAAATTCCATCAATAAAGGAAAGAAAAAGAAGAAACAATTATTTTATATAAACGAAAAAACATATGAAAATTTATATTGTTAGATATGACGACAAATTTTCTATATACAACATCAAAGAACTTACTCACTGATTTCTTGTGAAGAACTTCGCTTTTTTGTTAATTGTCGTTTCAATTCTCCTAATTCAACTAGTCCTCCATTTCTGCCTCGAGTAGATCTGCATATTTCAATAATTTGTACACAAATGTCATAATAAAAATTACCGTATCCTAAAAGTTCGGCCCAAAATCCCTTATTTGCTATATTATTTTATTAAAAATATTATTATTCTTATTATTATTATTATTATTATTATTATTATTATTATTAAAAACAAATGAATTCATTATTTATTTTATTTACATAAAAGAGGATCAACACCAACATTGGCACATATCTTTGAAAAATGTGTTCTGAGTTTAGGTTCTTTTTCAATGTCTTTACGATGTTTGCGTGCAAATTCTTCGAGGTTGGATTTCAAAGTTTCAAGTTTAACTTTCAACTACTTCCAGAAGAGTTTGTTTGTGAAAATAGATAAGGTGAATAAAGGTAAATAATTTAAAACATTCAAAAGTATATTTCAACTTACTTGTTCTATTTGTTTTTTTTCATAATTGCTTCCGACCTTTGAAAAATGATCCTTTATTCAAAACGAAACAAACCAATTGTTATAACCAACTGTATCCACTCAGTTAGAAAAATTATATATTTATATATATTATAAACAATTATTACATTAGCAGCCTGTTTCCTTCTGAGTCCCGTTATACCAACTCTTCGACTATTCATTGTAGACCTGAAAGTTTGTTTTTAGACCTAGACCCGGGGTTTAGGTTTTTATTGTAGTGACATACATGGTTAGGGTATTTATCACCATGCATTACACGCTTCGAATATTGATTTTTATTAAATATCATGGGGACGGAGAATTTTTTTACATATTTGTCACCTAACATTATAGATTGCGCCTTGATTAATTTTGCATTTGCCGAAAATATAATTCCGAAACTGAAAATATTTTCGGCTGCCGTAATTATTTGATTGGTCAAAATTTGTATCACGGGTATTTTATGTTATTTAAAGTAGTTAAAAAATCTCAGACTTATTTCATTAAAATTGTAATAGCCGTTTTATCCATTCAAACTTTAAACGTGTATCATTCTCTCAATTTTAATATAATAGATCTGAGATATTTACAAAAAACGAGCTATATTCTTGTCTTTGAGATTACTTAGTACTGTTTTCGAGATTTACTTATAAAATAAAAAGTTTTATATGTAGTGACCATCGATAATTATTTCCGATTTTTATATTTTTATAAGATTATCTACTTTAGCCGTAATTCGGCCTAATTTCGGCACCATTTATACCTAACATTCGTTAGTATAACACGTGTTTTTAAGACACAATTGATTGCTAGACCAAACAAATTTCGGCCATTGCATCTCAAGGGGAAGTACTGGTCTCGTTGGCAAATTTCCTTTGACAATTTCGTTTTTCTGATCAAATTTACTTTTTATTAGGTGTCAATATTTGACGAAATTGTAATTAGTACTAATAATTAAAATTAGATCTTTTGACCTAACATTTTTTTTATTGAAAATTTCTTATTACATAAATTTTGCATATAAAAAGATCACTTGTATGTGATGGTGGTTGTATCTTTAAAAATCTTGATAACTCTTACCGAAAAAGGATTTAAATTTGAAATTTCAATGCAAAATAAAGCTGTTTTTTTAGTTTACCGTCAATAATTTTAGACGTCCATTTTTTTTATTGTTTTATTGTTTACAAGCAATAAAGAAATAAATTTTTGTTTAAATTTTACGAGAATAAAGAATTGCAGTTGTCGTTTGTTGAAAATTCTGTTTTCTCAACTGGCAATTTTATAATTGACAATTTCTAAATTAAAATACTGGATATCACACAAATCATATGATAAAAATATAAATAAAAAAAAACATCAGATCTGTTTTTTTTTATTTTCAACGATGAATAACAACGACTCCAACGTAAAAACTGATTCTTTACCAAATGTTCCATCAAAAAGAGGACCTTTGAGTAAAGAAACCCCCGAAGAAAAAAAAGATCTCTCTCAAACAAAAAAAATAAAAGTTAATGGCGAGAAAAACGATAACCAAGTAAAGTTTGTAACAGAATTTGTCAAGAAAGAAGATATAAAGACTCCAGAGGTAAAAAAAAAATACGACTATTTATATAATGTTTATAATATTTATAATATTTATTTTTATTTATCTTATTTTGTTTGCATTCTTTTAAAGGTTCGTCACGAAGTAGCCTATGGAAAACTTCCTTATGATTTTTCACGTCCCGTCGCGAGAATTGGTGAACCTGCTAGGACTTACCCATTCACTTTAGATCCTTTTCAAGACAAAGCTATCGCTTGCATTGAAAGAGGTGAATCAGTTTTGGTTAGTGCCCACACCTCAGCTGGTAAAACAGTCATTGCAGAATATGCAATTGCTCAGAGTTTAAAAAACAAACAAAGAGTCATTTACACGAGTCCAATTAAGGTGTTTATCTCGTCATATCTTAATTAAAACATTATACTATATTAAAGCATAAAACAAATAGTTTAATTATAATATTAAAATATTAATAATATCAAATTAGGCTCTAAGTAACCAAAAATATCGTGAATTACAACATGATTTTAAAGATGTAGGCTTAATGACAGGTGACGTGACTCTTAATCCGAGCTCTAGCTGCTTAGTAATGACTACGGAGGTACTTATTTCTTATGTTAATTAAAAAATAGAATATTTAATGAAATATTATTTAATTACCAATTTGTGATCTATTATTATTCTAGATTTTACGTAGTATGTTATATCGAGGAAGTGAAGTTTTACGGGAAGTGGCTTGGGTTATCTTTGACGAAATTCATTATATGCGTGATAAAAGTAAATTATTACCAATTTAATATTTAATACTTATATTTAATATTTATATTTTTAGTATTTTTATCATTAAAAATAATTTCAATTGTATTCATGCAGCACGTGGCGTAGTTTGGGAAGAAACAATTATCTTAATACCCCGTAATGTCCGTTTTGTGTTTTTATCAGCTACAATACCAAATGCGCTTGAATTCGCTGAATGGATTTGTGAAATTCATCAACAGGTAATATTCAAAAAAAATGTTTATTATAATTCTTTCGTTTTTCATGAGAACGAAATTCTTAATTTAAAATTATTAAAATTCAATTATATTAAAGCCTTGCCATGTAGTGTACACTGATTTACGACCAACGCCGTTACAACATTACGTTTTTCCTGATGGGGCAGATGGGATATTCCTGGTAGTTGATGAAAACAGTCATTTTCGGGAAGATAACTTCCAACAAGCTATTTCTTTTTTAGAAAACAAACAGGATCCAACTAATCCTCGTAATAAAAAAAGTGAGTCATTTTAAAATTATTTTTAATATAAATTACTGCTTTATTCATTTAAACTTTCAACTTTTGTTAATTAATTTAGTTACATCGGAACATACAAATGTTTTTAAACTTATAAAAACTTTAATGGTGAAAAAACTTAATCCTGTTATTGCATTTGCTTTCTCTAAGAAGCAGTGTGAGAATTTAGCACGACAAATGAGTACTATGGATTTCAATAGTGGTGAATATTAGTATATTTGAAAGTTTTTTTTAGTTTATATTATATATTTATACATATTTATACATATTTATACATATTTGTATATATTTAGATGATGAAAAGGGGCTTATAAAGAAGGTCATTGATAATGCCCTCAGTGTTTTAACAGAAGAAGATCGTGACTTATCGTGGTTTCGAAACCTTTTACCACTTTTACAACGTGGGATTGGTGTACATCATTCGGGTTTAATACCCTTTATGAAAGAGGTTGTGGAACTTTTGTTCCAGGAGGGTTTAATAAAAGTATTATTTGCTACTGAAACGTTTGCTATGGGATTAAATATGCCGGCAAAAACTGTAGTGTTTTGTGAGCTTTCCAAGTATGATGGTATAAAAGCAAGAAATGTAAGTTAATATGTCCTTCCTTTTATAAATGAAATTTCGATGTGTACATGACCTTTTTTTTTCTAATCTTTTATATTAATTCATAAAAAAATCGAGATTAGATAACATCTGGAGAATATATTCAGATGTCAGGTCGTGCTGGTAGGAGAGGATTGGATCCTCGTGGGTTTGTTGTAATGAACGTAGATCGTAATATTTCTCCAAAAGATTTGCAAGACATGTTCAAGGTATAATTTTTGCTCCCTCGGGTAATACTTTATTACAATCACTACTTTCTATTTAATTTAACAATCACTCATTTTTAATAAAATAAATTTAATAGGGCGACGCCGATCATTTAACATCAGCTTTTCATTTGAAATATCATATGATTCTCAACATGACGAGAATTGAAGGTATAAGTCCTGAACATATGTTGGAACATAGTTTTCATCAGTTCCAAAAAAAATCCGCCGTACCAAATTTAAAAGAGGGTAAGATATAATTAATATTTGCTTCAACAATATTACTATTGAAATATTTATCTTTTTTTGTATTAAATTTTTAAGAACTATGGAAATTTGAGAACGAATATTCGAAATTTAATATTCCCAATGAAGAAACTGTTTCTCGATATCATCAGCTTCTGTTACTTAATGATGATTATGGGAAACGACTAAGAGATATTATTTTTCAACCAAAGAATTGTTTACCATATTTGCAACTTGGAAGATTAGTAAAGATCAAAATTAATGATACGGACTTTGGATGGGGTGTGATAGTACGTTATGAAGAAAGAAAGGTAAAAAATAAAAATTCGATTGAGATTTTCATGGCGTTAATGATGAATTTTTTGTATTATTTACATTATTTACTCAATATTTTAATTCTTTTATGAAGAAACGTAATCCACCTCATTACAATCTTCGATCACAAAAAGAAGAAAAAATTGAGGAACCACAATATAAAATTAGAGTACTACTGAAGGTCACCGCGGACTCATATGTCAGCTATGACGGAAGAGTGATCGACATTAAACCGTGTTCACCAAACCAACCGGGAAATTGCTTGGTAGGATTATTCACCTTGTGATCTAATGTATTTATTTTTTCATGAAGACTAATTTATTATAAATTGATTATGTAAGATAATCCCCGTGGATTTAGATAATTTACAAGTTTTGAGTCAATATCGTTTTCATCCGGGTGATAATTTAGAACATGACGTTGCCCAAAGACAGGTCACGTACAAAAGTGTTCAGGACCTTATTAAGCAACATCCCGACGGTGAGCCAATGGAACCTATAAATCAAATGAATATAAAAGATGAAAAAGCTAATGATATAATTCAAGTAAAAATTTATTCCTAATTTCTTTCTTAATGTTATCCAATATTGTTTCATATTATTAATGCAATTCTTCCGATTTCATTTTTTGATGATTTATTAGAAATTGGAAATGATCAAAGCCCAGCTTGAATCAAACCCAACAGCAAATGACCCTGCAATATATGATACTTATAAGAAAAAACTTGAAACACAAGAAAAAATTCGTACAGTTCAGAAAAAGATTCGAAACACTGAACTAACACTACATTTTGACGAACTAAAAAAAAGAAAGCGCCTATTACGTAGATTAGGGTATTTGACCCAAAATGATGTAGTTGAATTTAAAGGGCGTGTCGCATGCGAAATTACTTCGGGTGATGAATTAGTATTAACGGAATTGCTTTTGAACGGAATTTTCAATGATCTTACTCCGCAAAAAAGTGCCGCTTTATTGAGTTGTTTTGTATGTGACGAGACTTCGCAAAAAGATCAACCAACACCTCTTTCTGAAGAATTTGCTGTGTTATATCGTCACGTTCAAGAAACCGCTAGAAGTATAGCTGAATTAACTGAAGAATGTAATATACCTATCGAAAAGGACGTATATCTCGCAAGCTTCTCTTCAGATTTAATGGACGGTGTATTTAATTGGTGTAACGTAAGATATTTAATCGTTTCTTCATAAAATTCACGTTCTCATAGTTAATATTGTTTACCTAATTCACGTTCATTTTATTACAGAATATGAGTTTCAAAGAAATCTGTTCTCGAATAAATATGTTTGAAGGCAACATTGTACGGAATTTTAGAAGTTTAGATGAATTATTACGCGCGATGATTTCAGCAGCTAAAATAATTGGCACATATGAGCTAGAATGTAAATTTTCTGAATCACGCGAAAAGCTTAGACGAGGAATAGTATTTGCAGCGTCGCTATATCTATAGGTATCGAAAAATTATTGACCATCGCATAAAATGTACGCATGTTTATCACGAAATCCTTAATTTATTAACAAATTTTATCTTCGATCTTGCCGTGAGTATAGAATTATTAATTACTAAGGAATACAAAGGAATATAAAATTGAATAATGAAAAATAACTCATTAAGATGTGATCAAACGTTTTTTTGTGCTATTATTAAAAATTTTGAATTTAATAATAAGCATATAAATAATCGTAATAATCGTAAACATTATGTATTTTTCCTAAAAATCTTTACGGTATTTTTGATAAACCAGGTAGATAATTTTCATTTTCAGTAAATAATTTCAGGTAAGAATTATGTAATTGAAGATTTAACCAAGATTTGATAAATTTTATACTGACGCGTTTATTAAATTACAATTTTACAATAAATTAATTATTGAATTATGAAATTTGAGCTCTGTTGAATTTAATTAGTTTTTTGTTAATTTTTCTTGTATTACAATTTACAAAACAAATAGATCATATCACCACTGACGTATAGTAAATTTTATCCATTTACTGTGAACACTTAACCAGAGGGAAAATTCACTACATGGGATTAAGTTAATTGGTAGGTTTAGGGTTGAGAATATGTAATTTTGTCTACCAGTAATTTTCCCTCCGGTGAAAGTTAACAGTATCATTCAAATACATTAAGTGATCCCAAATTCGCTCTTTCTGATTGGATGGAATTTATGATATTCAATCATATATTTTGCCTACGTGAAATCGTTTTAAATTTTATCAAAAAAATAATCAAAAATCAATTATCTTGAATTTAACCAATAAAAACTTTAAGTTTTTATTAGTTAATTTAAATAACTATTTTACATAATAAAGTAAGTGTTGCATCTCACAAAATATGATGAATATATGTCACTCTAAAAATGGTCTAAAAATTCAATCTCGTTAAAAATGAATATCGAACCAATAGATCTTATATTCATTAGTATTAATATTACTATTGCTTTATCAAGAGTCACATCTTATCAATGTATCAAAGCTTTTATTTCTGATAAAACAAAAGTAATACAAGAAAAAACATTGTATATTATGAAATTTTTAAATGTATTTTTAGTCAAATATATATTTTGCATTACTTTATTAGATTTTTTTAAACAATATGTAATTAATAATTAATATAATATATATAAAAATAAAATTACTAGATACCCGTTGTTAAACGGGTTACACTCACTAGTTCGATAAATAATTGTATGATTATATTTAGAACATGGTATTATGAATTATTCCTTTTTGAACAATTAAACAATTTTATAGAAGAAATAAAAATAATATATTTCTTTTTTAATCAAACTCTGATGACATGTTTAATAATAACTTTTGCTTTTGAAAGTCATATAACTGTTAAAATGCAATTATCAGCAAGGATATATATTCCAAGAATCAACGGAATCATAAAAGTACCAACAGATATCTTTTTCACT
Source organism: Diversispora epigaea (assembly GCA_003547095.1). Classification (NCBI taxonomy): domain Eukaryota; kingdom Fungi; phylum Glomeromycota; class Glomeromycetes; order Diversisporales; family Diversisporaceae; genus Diversispora; species Diversispora epigaea. Next base: position 290,153 of record PQFF01000164.1, read on the forward strand.
TTTGAATAGATCACGAAGTTTATTATTTTCAAGGAAAGGTTTAACGGTAAAATCAAGGTAAAATGTTGAATAACTTTCAGGTATCCATAAATAATAACCATGATGAGCAGATGCTCACCTCATATCGATACAGTTCTCATCACGTGGACGGCAGTGGTTAAAATCATACTTTTCATCTATGTTTACTTGGGCAGCAACTGCGGATACTGTACTTGACATTAGTATAGGCTGTATGTATATTATTTAAGCCAATCAATACATAATAATAGTATTTAGACAATTACTATGATAATTACTTAAAGTTTTACCTTGAATGAGTGGAGTTAAGTTAAACATGATAATAATGATTAAGGAAGAGATTTTATGGCAGTTATAGAAAAATGGTATATTAAATAAGTTCGATAAATATTTTTTTGCTTGACGAAATAGTAATTGAGATATCTTTAAAGATTTTATCTTGTATATATATAGAAAATATTTAACTGTTCTATTTTAGGATCTTACATAAAAAGTGATTATTTTTTTGATATTCTTATAATTGTTTATTTATAGATGCATCAAAAAAATAACTATTTTGTCACATGAAAATAATATATATCAAAAAAATAATCATTAAACTAGACCTCAGGGTTCAAATATTTTAATCTAAACCCCAGGGATTTAGATTATTAGATCTGATCCCTTAGGAATACCAAAATTAGATTTAGTTTGTAAATAAATAATTCTTTTTTTTTGTTTATTTCATTTTTTTAAAAAATTATTTCTTATAATCAGGTTGTAAAGTTAATGTGGATAATGTGAATGAAAAAATAATATATTTATTTTTTAGGTAATATATTATGAGTTTGTAAGTTTGAAATGGATAAAATATAAGATTATATATTAAATTAATAAAAATATTGTGGATACTTCGAGGTTTAGAAGTAATATTAAATTTATTTTATTATTTTTTTGAGTGTTTAAACACTAACTATTATTTCTAGTTACTTTATAACTAGTTTTATTATTCAATTGAATATATCAGGTGATATAGTACCATTTTACAGTGGGGGACAGTAAAAATCATCAACTCCATGAGATGTTGGCCAATTTTACAGGTTATAAAAATGGTTACGTAAGCACGAAAACAGCCAATCAGATTTCAGAAATTTTCAGAAAAAATTATTTAATTCAATAAAACATTAATTCGATTCATTACATCTTCATTAATTCTTCTATGTGATTTATTATTTTTTACAGCATATTCTGCTGATTTTCCTGTCAATTGATGTCTGTATGCATCCATCCAACGCCAAGATAATCTTGCATATGAACGAATTGTTTCAATAGATATAGATTCAAAAGCCAAAGGAAGATTTTTTTTTAATGATTGTAATGAATATTCACAATGGTTTCGAGTGTACCTTTTAGCTGCACCCCAATATAGTTCAATGTAATTAAATTCCGGATGAAATTTTGGATAAAAAATAACCTATATAATATCAAAATTTTAATAAAATAAAATAAAATAAAATGTGATCGATAAATTAATTAAATATTACCTTATAACCTCGGGATTCAATTTCTTGTTGAATTAATCCTTTTTGTGCAAGAAAATCTGGTTGATTAGCAAGTAATCAGCGAGCACAACAGTTAATTATATTAGGATCAGGATCTTTTTTCAAACAGGCTTGACAATCTAATATCATATTATTTTGCCATAAATTTCTCTCTTTTAAAATCCATTCTATACCCTTAGGCTTACCACGTAAATTAACTTGTTGTTTTGTTTTTGAATCAATGATAAAGAAATCATTTTCAATTATCATTGATTGTTTCTGTCCATTCCAATATGTGTCATGCATAATTGGTACTGCGCCACCCGGTCCTTTATTCATTTTACTTGCAACTAAAGCATTAGCTGCAAAAGCAGTATGTGAAGTTGCATTATCAAAAGCCCATATACCAATACAATTTGGATGTGTGCGCTCAAAAATAGGGCTTGGAACCGTGTCCCAATAAGTTATCCGGATATCCGAATGACCTTAAAATCGGATATCCGGATGAACCCGGATGATTTCCTAAAAATTTTTTTCACCCGATTTCACCCGGTTTCATCCGGTTTGAGGTATAAACCGGGTGAAATAGGTTTGATCGTTAAAATTTACGATCGAAAATAATTATCGATCGTTGCTACATATAAAACTTTTTAATCTATAAGTAAATATTAAAAACTNCTAATTATTCTCTTAATTTTAATGATATAAGTTTGTCCTTTCTACTAAACATGCACATCATTCTCATCTTTAGGTTTACTTATCACAGTTTTTAATATTTACTTATAGATTAAAAAGTTTTATATGTAGCAATGATCAATAATTATTTTCGATCATAAATTTTAATAATCAAACCTATTTCACCCGGTTTTGAAAGTTTCAACCGGGTCACCTGCGGTATCCGGGTGAAACCAGATTATATAAACCCGGTTCTAAGCTCTACTCAAAAATATCAATTGCACAACGTAATTGTACAACTAATTTTTCTCCATTCCAATATCCATCACGATTTGCACCCAATACCATGGTTACTCTAGCTATATCATATTCATCTTTTAGTGGACCGATAGTTTCTGTTAAAAAATCTGAAACATGTACACCTTGTCCTTGACTTTTTTTACGTAATTGACACTCTTCTTCTGATCCCCAAACTTCACGAGGTCCATCATAAGAATAAAATGTAGATTCATCATGTGTAATCCAAATATGTTCCTTTTCTCCTGAATTCAATTGTGGATATGTTCTTATTTTGCATTCTTTATCTAACCATTGAGACATAAATTGTTCATAATGGCGAACAGTTTCAAGAAACTTTTCACAATAAATTATTACATCTTGACGATTATGACCATCGATATATGTTCCTTTTCGATAACGAATATGTCTAAAACCCATTTTATGCATCCATCTACGTGCTGTTCTAACAGATATTGTATGTGGTGTTTCAATATTTAATTCAGGAAGTATTTTTTCTTCAAAATATTGTTTCAATATTAAAGGACTAACTTGAAATTTATTTGCCCGGAGATAAGAAGAAATTCGAAGAGAAATAAATTCATCATTAAGCAAGTTTCGTGATGAAATTTTTCCATTTTTAATTAGAATACGTTTACCTATTTCAAAATTAAATTAAATTAATATTAAGCTTCGCAAATAATTTTTAATTAATAAAATAAACTTTTTAAATACCTTCTAAGCATATTTTTGCCCAAGTCCGAATACAGCGTGCACGATATTTATCTCCCTTATGAATTCTGGCAACCACTAAACTTGCATTCATCTTTTTTTCACCTGATAATAATAGATGAAAATAAGAAAGTACTGAGCAATATCGAACCTTTTGACTACTAGAAATATTTTCTAAAAGAATATTTTCAATAAATTTAATTGCATCCAAAATTTTTTCTTCTTTTTCATTATTATTATTTTCTTGATTTTCATTGGATTGTTCATTTTGTGATAATATGGAAGAATTGGTTTCTTGTTGATTTCGTGGAATAAAAAATTTAGAAATTTGTGTTGTTCCAATAGCTGCTTTACAAAGTTGTTGTTTTTTTCTTCTTTTTGTGCGTGAAGAAAGTCCAGTATAATAAACTCTTTTTTTTTTTTTGTCTGATTTTCATTATTGAATAGTTCTTTAAAAAGTTCAAGTGCAGTATTTTCATTATCTAAATCTGGTGCGCCAAAACTAAAAAACTCATTCTCAAGGTCTGATTCAGATTCTTCCTCTGAAGAAACATCTAAATCAACTATGGCAGCAGTTTTTAGTTAAGCGAGACAAACTTTATTTGCTATTTTAATATTTTCGCGTGCAGATTTTGTTTTTTTGCTGACGCGAGGCATGATTTCTATTAAAAAAAACCATGGCCAATTTTTATAAATCATATATAAATTGATTAGATTTTGATTCATTATAACTCGGGTTAGATACAATAAAATGAAAATTCCCTCGGTAAAAATGTAGATTAACCTTTGATTAATAATTTTACCGAAGGATTTTTTTGTATCACCATTGTAACCTGAGTTATTACCTTTTTTAGAAGACTCTTAAAAGTTGATNTGAAGAAAGTCCAGTATAATAAACTCTTTTTTTTTTTTTGTCTGATTTTCATTATTGAATAGTTCTTTAAAAAGTTCAAGTGCAGTATTTTCATTATCTAAATCTGGTGCGCCAAAACTAAAAAACTCATTCTCAAGGTCTGATTCAGATTCTTCCTCTGAAGAAACATCTAAATCAACTATGGCAGCAGTTTTTAGTTAAGCGAGACAAACTTTATTTGCTATTTTAATATTTTCGCGTGCAGATTTTGTTTTTTTGCTGACGCGAGGCATGATTTCTATTAAAAAAAACCATGGCCAATTTTTATAAATCATATATAAATTGATTAGATTTTGATTCATTATAACTCGGGTTAGATACAATAAAATGAAAATTCCCTCGGTAAAAATGTAGATTAACCTTTGATTAATAATTTTACCGAAGGATTTTTTTGTATCACCATTGTAACCTGAGTTATTACCTTTTTTAGAAGACTCTTAAAAGTTGATAATTTTCACTGTCCTCCACTGTATAAATCTAGATTATACATGTTTCCAAAATTGATTTTAGATTTTTGAAATATTTTGTCTTTTTGAAATATTTTGTCTTTTTGAAATATTTTGTCTTTTTGAAATTTATGCAAAATTTATTCTATATATGGAAGTAAAAAAAGTATTTAGTTATATATATCTTTAATCAAGAAATTTATCTGGGTGATCAAAAATTTTTGAATTTTAAGTAAAATAATTTTGTTTTCTATGAAAAACTATTTCAACTTTTTTTTTCAAAATTGCAATTTTGGGATCCCAAAATAATTTTGCGTGCAAGAGAAGTTTTCAAAAATAAAAGTAGATGGTACTTTGTTTATTAAATTTATTTTATTGTTTTTTTTAAATATTTAGAATACTAATTATTATTTTTGATAATTTTAGAGTTAATTTTATGATTTAATTAAATATATCAGGTGATGTAATACTGTTTTATAGATCTAAACTAAGAGAGAATGTAATTTTACAGTTTAAGAAAGGTTTACAAAACTAAAAGTAGATAGTACTTTGTTTATTAAATTTATTTTATTGTTTCTTTGAATATTTAAGATATTAATTATTGTTTTTTGGTTATTTTTAGGACTAGATTTATTATTTAATTAAGTAAATTAAATAACGTAGTACTGTAAAACTAAAGATATACAAGTTGAAATATTAAAAATCAAGTATCTATCATATACCTATCAGATAGAGTTCCACAAAAAAGATCTGAATCACAGATTGGATCCGGATTGCACTATATGGATTCAGATCGGATCCTAAGGTTTCGAATCGCGGATCAATTCGAATTCAGAAAAAATGAGATTCGACGAATCCAGATATTTTTTTTTGAATTCGAATCGATCTGTGATCTGAGGATTCTATAGGCATAAAAAGAAACAAGTAAGATAAAAGAATTCTAGGGGAAGGAAAGGAAAAAAAAGTGAGATAAAAGAATTCTAGGGGGAGGGAGAAAAAATTTTTAACAGATTCAAATATTTTTTAACAGATTTAAATATTTTTTTAACAGATTTGAATATTTTTTTAAAGGATTTGAATATTTTTTAAAGGATTTGAATATTTTTTAATGGATTCAAATATTCGGATTGGATTTAGATCGATTTAAATATAATCAAAATTGGATTTAGATTTTAAAAAGTTGGATCTGTATATAATGAATCTGGATCTGGATTAAGAATTAGAATATTAGATTCGATCTGATCTGACTTTGCGGAACCCTACTATCAAGTATTCGATAGGTATGATATATAACTATTAATGACATATCAGAGATATACTTGCACGCTAAATTATTTTGGAATCCTGAAATTACAATTTTGGGAAAAAAAGTTGAAATAGTTTTTCATAAAAGACAAAATTATTTTACTTAATCCAAAATTTTTTGACTACCCAGATAAATTCCTTGATTAAAGATATATATAACTAAATACTTTTTTTACTTCCATATATAAAATAGATTTTGCATAAATCTCAAAAAGTCGAAATACCTCAAAAATCCAAAATCAATTTTGAAAACATGTATAATCAGAGATATACTTGCATGTAAAATTATTTTGAGATTCCAAAATTATAATTTTGAAAAAAAAAGTTAAAATAGTTTTTTATAGAAAACAAAATTATTTTATTTAAAACTCAAAAATTTTTGACCACTTAAATAAATTCTTTGATTAAAGATATATTTAATTAAGTACTTTTTTTACTTCCATATATAGAATAGATTTTACATAAATCTTAAAAAGATGAAATACCTTGAAAACATGTATAATCAGGAACCTATTGGATATCTGAAATTAGGCATACGTCAGGTATCTGATAGATGTATAATAGATTATACATATTGTCCAAATTATTTTTCAAAAATCAAAATCTCAAATTCAAATTTCAAATTTCAAATTATTTATATAGTACCAAAATGCCAAATGCCAAATATCAAATTCTGAGCAATTTGAATAACATGTACACTCACCTGCCAAAAGTATCCGGCCAACTATTTTTTAATAAATTTTTTAATAAATTTCTAAGGTGAATTATAACACAAGGAATGATTCAAATTGCATAAACTTTTTTTTAAAAGAATTCCTTACAAAAGGGCTATCATATGATATCTTATTTGTTAAAATCTGATGCTTTCTTGTGCAGTAATTGTGTTTTAAATGAAATTAACCAAAAATGTTAAATTGAATTAATGACAGTAATATCTTTCGGTTTCAATAACTATTCATCGTAAGTATCAACTATCTTATACAGACTTGTAGCTTATAACAAGGGCTACAAGTTTTATTAATACCATATTTGACATTTTTTAATTAAAATCAGAACTTTACTTAGACATGACTAAAAACGATCGAAATTATTAAAAATTTGACTTGATATTGACAAATAATTATCAATTGTTCTCATATATAAAACTTTATTTTTTACTAATTAAAAGTTATACATGATACTAAGTAATCTTAAAGACAAATATATTGTGCACCTGTCACAAAAATATTAGACCTATGTCATAAGAATTGAAGAAATAAATGATGTTTGAATTTTAATATATAATTGCTAATTATTTATTATTTAACAACAAAACATTAGAAATGAGTCTAATTAACCTTAAAGATAGGCATGCTGTACATCTACTGTAAAAATTTTAGAATTATAGCATAAGAATTGAGAAAGTTTTTATATGTAACAACTTTTGAAAAATATTACATCAGAATAAAGTGATTAGCAATTATTTGTCGCANAGTATCCGGCCAACTATTTTTTAATAAATTTTTTAATAAATTTCTAAGGTGAATTATAACACAAGGAATGATTCAAATTGCATAAACTTTTTTTTAAAAGAATTCCTTACAAAAGGGCTATCATATGATATCTTATTTGTTAAAATCTGATGCTTTCTTGTGCAGTAATTGTGTTTTAAATGAAATTAACCAAAAATGTTAAATTGAATTAATGACAGTAATATCTTTCGGTTTCAATAACTATTCATCGTAAGTATCAACTATCTTATACAGACTTGTAGCTTATAACAAGGGCTACAAGTTTTATTAATACCATATTTGACATTTTTTAATTAAAATCAGAACTTTACTTAGACATGACTAAAAACGATCGAAATTATTAAAAATTTGACTTGATATTGACAAATAATTATCAATTGTTCTCATATATAAAACTTTATTTTTTACTAATTAAAAGTTATACATGATACTAAGTAATCTTAAAGACAAATATATTGTGCACCTGTCACAAAAATATTAGACCTATGTCATAAGAATTGAAGAAATAAATGATGTTTGAATTTTAATATATAATTGCTAATTATTTATTATTTAACAACAAAACATTAGAAATGAGTCTAATTAACCTTAAAGATAGGCATGCTGTACATCTACTGTAAAAATTTTAGAATTATAGCATAAGAATTGAGAAAGTTTTTATATGTAACAACTTTTGAAAAATATTACATCAGAATAAAGTGATTAGCAATTATTTGTCGCAAAATCCTTACTAAATTTATCTATAAATTTCAAAGACGAATTATAACAAAATGGATAATCAAAATTATATAAAACTTTTTTTTAAACGAATTTCCTAATCAACAGCTATCATATGATTCCTTGTGTATTAAAATTGGATATATACTTTATACATGTCGTCAAAACTAATTTGACCTTGACTCAACTCTTAAAATCTTAATTTTTAATTGCGTCTGACTCAACTAATTGCGTCAATTATTAATAAAAATCAAAAATTTGACTTGACTCAACTCCAATTTTTCTCAATTTTAATTGCGTCTGACTCAATTCAATAGTTTTGACGATATGTATAATATACTTGCACATAAATTTTGGTTTAAATGAAATTAGCCAAAAATATTCAATTGCATAATTGATCGTAAAGTCTTTCGATTTTGATGAATATTTATCCTAGATATCAACTATCTTATACAGACTTGTAGCTTATAACAAGGACTACATGTTTTATTAATACCATATTTCACATTTTTTAATTAAAATCAGAACTTTACTTAGACATGTCTAAAAACGATCGAAATTATTAAAAATTTGACTTAATATTGACAAATAATTATCAATTGTTCTCATATATACAACTTTATTTTTTACTAATTAAACGTTATACATGATACTAAGTAATCTTAAAGACAAATATATTGTGCACCTGTCACAAAAATATTAGACCTTTGTCATAAGAATTGAAGAAATAAATGATGTTTGAATTTTAATATATAATTGCTAATTATTTATTATTTAACAACTAAACATCAGAAATGAGTCTAATTAACCTTAAAGATAGGCATGCTGTACATCTACTGTAAAAATTTTAGAATTATAGCATAAGAAATGAGGAAGTTTTTATATGTAACAACTTTTGAGAAATATTACATCGGAATAAGTGATCAGCAATCATTTGTCGCAAAATCCTTACTAAATTTATCTATAGATTTCAAAGACGAATTATAACAAAATGGATAATCAAAATTATATAAAACTTTTTTTTAAACGAATTTCCTAATCAAGAGCTATTATATGATTCCTTGTGTGTTAAAATTGGATATATACTTGTACATAACTTTTGGTTTAAATGAAAATAGCCAAAAATATTCAATTGCATAATTGATCGTAAAGTCTTTCGATCTTGATGAATATTTATCCTAGATCTCAACTATCTTATACACACTTGAAGCTTAACATGAGAGCTATAAGTTTAATTATTACAGTTTTTAATATTTCTTAGTGAAAATTAAAACTTCACTTAGAAACAAATAAAAAATATTTATATTCATATATTGTTTAAATTCTTTCACAGATTATCATAAAATTTACTATAATAGAGAGTTTGTAAAATAAATATTTTCTAAAATTTGAAAATACATTTTTTTTAAAAAAACAAAGAAACTGCATATGCTGTTGATTTTTATTTTATAATATAAAAAATATAATTTTTAAATATCAATATTGTTACAATAGAATAGTAAATTTTTTTCTAAATTAATTTGATAAATTTGATAAATTATCTTACTTTTGTTTTTGAACAATAATTTTTAATAATTATTTCAAAATTTCAAAATTATGCCTAAAGGAAAAGAACTTACTGACTTTGAACGTGGAGAAATAATTGGTTTATATAAAGGAAACAAACATACACAAAAGGAAATTATTGAAGTATTAAAGCATCCCAAGTCAATTGTAGGAGATGTTATAAAAAAATATAATGAACAAGGTCTAACTTCTACATAACCACGTTCTGGTAGACCTAAAATTCTATCAGAACGTGATAATAGGCAATTAATAAAAATAACAAAAAACAAGAGAAACAAAACTTTAGAAGAAATTACTGAAGATTTTAATGAAATAATAAATAAACCAGTTACTTCTAGAACAATACAAAGAACTCTTCATCAAGAAGGTTATAGTAGACATGCTGCCAAGAAAAAACCTTTTATTTCTGAAATAAATCGTAAAAAAAGATATGGATGGTGTAGAATGAGAAAAAATTGGATTACGGAATGGAATTCAATTATTTGGAGTGATGAATCCAGATTTGAAATTTTTAATAATGATTCACAAAATTGGGTTTGACGTAAATAAGATGAAAAATACAAAGTTGATTGTTTAAAACGAACTGTTAAAAATTCAGAAGAAGTCATGGTTTGGGGATGTTTTTACAATAATAAAATAGGTCCTTCGGTGTTAATTGAAGGAACACTTAATTCTGATAGATATATAGAATTACTTAAAGAATATTTGATTCCATTTTTAAATGATTTAGGAGTAGAAAATCATATTTTCCAAAATGACAATGCACCTTGTCATGCTTCACAAAAAACTAAAACTTGGAAAAATGAAAACAAAATTGAATTTCTTCCATGGCCTGCACAAAGTCCTGACCTTAATCCAATTGAACATTTGTGGGATATATTGGAAAGAAAGGTTAGAAAACACAGACCTATTCCAAAAAATAAAAAAGAATTTTTTGAAGTATTAAAAGAAGAATGGAATAATATTGATGAAAATCAACTTATTAGATTAGTAAAAAGTATGCCAAGAAGAATAAATGCTCTAATAAAAAATAACGGAAATCCAACTAAATATTAAATAATACTTAAAAGATTTATTAATTATAATTTTGATGTAACAAGAATTTAAACAATACATTAATATGAATATTTTTTATTTGTTTCTTAGTGAAGTTTTAATTTTCACGAAAAAATATTAAAAACTGTAATAATTAAAGTTATAGCTCTCATTTTAAGCTACAAGTGTGTATAAGATAGTTGATATCTAGGATAAATATTCATCAAAATCGAAAAACTTTACGATCAATTATACAATTAAATATTTTTGGTTAATTTCATTTAAACCAAAATTTATGTACAAGTATATATCCAATTTTAACACACAAGGAATCATATAATAGCTCTTGATTAGGAAATTCGTTTAAAAAAAAGTTTTATATAATTTTGATTATCCATTTTGTTATAATTCGTCTTTGAAATTTATAGATAAATCTAGTAAGGATTTTGCGACAAATGATTGCTGATCACTTATTCCGATGTAATATTTTTCAAAAGTTGTTACATATAAAAACTTCCTCAATTCTTATGCTATAATTCTAAAATTTTTACAGTAGATGTAAAACATGCCTGTCTTTAAGGTTAATTAGACTCATTTCTGATGTTTTGTTGTTAAATAATAAATAATTAGCAATTATATATTAAAATTCAAACATCATTTATTTCTTTAATTCTTATGACATAGGTCTAATATTTTTGTGACAGGTGCACAATATATTTGTCTTTAAGATTACTTAGTATCACATATAACTTTTAATTAGTAAAAAATAAAGTTTTATATATGAGAACAATTGATAATTATTTGTCAATATTAAGTCAAATTTTTAATAATTTCGATCGTTTTTAGTCGTGTTTAAGTAAAGTTCTGATTTTAATTAAAAAATGTCAAATATGGTATTAATAAAACTTGTAGTCCTTGTTATAAGCTACAAGTCTGTATAAGATAGTTGGTACTTACGATGAATAGTTATTGAAATCGAAAGATATTACTGTCATTAATTCAATTTAACATTTTTGGTTAATTTCATTTAAAACACAATTACTGCACAAGAAAGCATCAGATTTTAACAAATAAGATATCATATGATAGCCCTTTGGTAAGGGATTCTTTTAAAAAAAAGTTTATGCAATTTGAATCATTCCTTGTGTTATAATTCACCTTAGAAATTTATTAAAAAATTTATTAAAAAATAGTTGGCCGGATACTTTTGGCAGGTGAGTGTACATGATAAATATCTGATTTTTAATATTTCAGCCTGTGATAAATAGAACTTTATTTATTTTAATAGTTAAACTATTTTTGAAGTATTTTTTGATAGGTTTTTGTTAACTTAGGAACTGTTTTAATATAATAAAAATAAAACAAAATTAGTATAATAAGGAATATTTAAAAAAAGAAATATAAACATTCATCTACTCTTTGAAATTATATTCATGTATAATAGAAAGTATTTTTTTTTAAAAAAAAAATAATATACTTTTTTTTGTAGAATTTACTTTAATTATTTTTATAATTGATTTTTATTAAGTATTAAATAAAATTATAAATATACATGGTATTAATTTATGTGAAAATAATTACAAATATTAAGTATTGATTTAATAAATATTTTTTAAAAAACATTTAAGTCTTTTATGAAGATAAAAATAAAAATTAAACTGTAGGACTCCCAAGATGAGCAAAAGATGATAATAAGAAACAGTAAATATGCAAATGTAATTCCAATATGTCAACAAATATCCAAACAAATTTTGGAAATTTTTATTACTAAAAAGGATAGGGGTCTAGGATAATTTGCCTGAACCCTGGGGTTCATGAATTTCAACCTGAACCAGGGGTCCAGAATAAGGACGCTCGATTTATAATCTTCAATTCTGAATGATATAATAAATTTCTATATATATATTTTTGATTTTGGAAAAATTTCCGCTACTATTTATTTATTTATTAGAATATGATGGATCCTTCGCTAAACCTTATTCGATTATGGAATTCAGTGACTGAGTTAACAATAGGCGAAATGTCAAGATATAGAATACTTTTTGATAAGTCGAAACACGTTTCTAGTTCTGTTTGGCCTCCCACGACCTTGGTTCTTAAAGTCACCAATACAACTTCAATACTATTTCGAGGTGCAATATTAAGTGGTCCTTATAATATATCAGCCTCGTTTATTGAAACAAAATATCGCAGTGTAAGGCCTGGGTCGACTTTATCTTTTCCTCCAAAAATGAAAGCAAGTATCCAATGTGGTGGTACGTGGCAAGTGATAATAGAAGTTCCTACAAGTGGAATTGGTGATTGGACTATTGATATATTGAGTGAGATATTATTTACATCTACCCAAGTTAAATATGAAGTAGGATTATTTGCTGTCATACCTAAAGATACTTCCAACAAAGATGAATTAAAGATAACTGAGAACGTAATAACTAGTGATGATGGCACTACCACCACCTTTTCTTCTTCGATAGAATACGTTTTTCTGAAACATCATGATATCTTCAAGTTACCTGATCTAAATACATTAAAGGTCAATGGTGATTATCATCTTATTGTGTTGACTCACGGAATTCACGGGACAATGTTAGATGAATTATTTCTAAAGGAAGCTATAGAAGAAAAACACAAGGATAAAAATAATATATTTTTTATGTCAGATGTACTTCATTCGTATACTGAAAATGGTATAGAGATATGTGGGAAAAAATTAGCTACAAATCTCTTGGAATATTTAAGATGGCCATGGACTAATAATCAAGATTTGATTTCAAAAATATCATTTATTGGACATTCTTTAGGTGGATTAATTAATTTATTTTTAATAGGTTATCTTCATAGTGTTACGGAAGGAAAAATTTTCAGTGATATAAAACCAGTAAATTTCATAACCATAGCCTCTCCTCTTCTTGGATCTTCTGATTTATCATGGTATATAACAGCAGGTTTACGCATTGGAATGATAGGACAAACTGGAAAGGATTTGGCATTGATTCCTCGACGTAAACCTAAAAATGATTCAGTTGTGGAAAATAATGGAAACGACGAACCCCTTTTGTTATCTCTTGCTCAACCAAATTCGTCATCTCACATAGCACTTCGAAAATTTCAATGTCGTACCATTTATGCAAATGTAGCTAATGATGTACCAGTTTCATTTCGCTCATCTGCACTTTATTTTCATGATCCCTTGGATATAAATTTAAAACAAAAAATTACAGTTGCAAAACAATTAAATCATGTATTTAAAACAATAAATCCTACTGTCACCGCGGAAGAATTTATTAGACGATCATGCGAAACCAAATCTCCTATAGTACATGATAAGGTTTATTCCCCTGGGGATATTCCACCTCTTGAGGAAAATGAAGAGGTAAATATTTCCATAGAAGAAAAAATTGCCAGAGCTTGGCATAAGGATATGACGTGGCGAAAAGTGTTTGTTTTACTCGAGGGTGAAGCACATACAAATGTTATTGTGAGAAGAAAATGGTTGAACATCTCTGGATGGAAAGTCATTGAACATTTATCAGATGAACATGAATTGTAAACAAGAGAAAATGAGAACTAATATATGTACAATTTAACATTGAAATTTGAAATGTAAAATAAATGATTATAAAGGTTTCATTAACTAATATTTTATTAAAATGAAATGAATGTAAATATTAAAATTAAAATAATTAAAATTCAAATGAAATGAAATGTAAATATCAAAATTAAAATAATTAAAATTCAAAATTTTTTTTTTAAAATTTTTTAAAAAAATGTTCAAAAATTCAAAATTCTAAGTTATATTAATTCATTAAATCGATGTCAGCCGTGGCTAAACTTGAATAATTAATTATATAATGTTCTTATTAGATTCCGACTCTTTCCACCACATTCCAAAATTCCATATAGGCTTCAGGATCCCGGTGACGTAAATCACGATGAATATCAATACATTTTACATTCCTCCAAGTTTTAACGCATTTTTTAATATCATCACCATAATATTTGAAATAAATCCCCGAAACATGTTTGAAAGTTTCTTGGGGAGTTTTCCATTTATATTTTTTGAAGGGCCATTCGTTTCCATCAGTGATGACACATACAACTCGATCCCAGTCTGAATCCTGGAAATTATCGGTCGTGTCCGCAAATTCATATTGTTTGCCTTTATGAGTTATTTGAATCAGTCTTTCTTTTTTTGATTTGATATCTCGAAGTTTAATCTGATCTTCAAATCGCTCATCTTGGAGTAACTCCTTGACATTAAACATTGTGATGAAAGCTGATGGAGCTGACGGCACCAGAACAATCGGAACCCGGGGAGCTTTCGTCCTACTTTGCATACTACGATATGTTCTTTGAATGGGCTCTGAGGTTCTAAGATGTCCACTTCGATCCTGAGGATCTTTCCTTGTTTTTAAGAAAAAGTCATCTGCTATTTGTATGAAAAATGAATAATTTTCATCTTTGGCTTTACTTTCAAGTACGGACTCCCATACAGATTTCGGTAAAATTTCTTTTTTTTTTTGATAGCTTTCTCTCCATAGCTTATCCTTTTCGTACTCCACTTTCCTTTTTCGTCGTCTTTCCGCCGCCAACTGCTGTTCTGAATCAATTGTATCTTCAAAAGGTCGTTTTTCATAACTTCGGGCTAATGAACCTTTTCCCAGATCGGAAACTGAGGAAATTATTCCTTTTAAAAAGTCAAGCCAATTTCTTCTGTCTACAAAGCCTAATCGTGTCGGGAACTTTTCATTGGTTGCATCTTCGTTATAGTGGACTAGATCTAACTTTTTAGTTATGGTTGCGTGATATAGTACTGACAGTGGAAGAAGTTCGTTTGTGGCAGCACTTCGGAAATTTGTTGTTGTATTTTTGTCAAATGTTTTATTGTCAAACTTTATAAAAGCCGCCTCTCGAAGAGAAGAGACAACATTACCCTCTGGATCGATGAGTTCGGGAAGTATATCTTTATTACTATATTGTTTCAAGAGTTGGAGGGGATCGCTTTCTTCAATTTCATTCATTTTTGATTATTTTTCAAAGAATATTAAAGGTTTACTAGATTTATTTAATAAGTGGCGCTAAAAGCCGAATCGCGTTTTTATGTTTTTTTTTTATTTTCAACAAGAATTCTGATTGGCCAAATTTCATCATACTACAATAAAAATCATACAGTACAATTAATTGTCACATGATATTACATCTAAGTTTCATTTCGAAATAAAGAATTCTTAAACCGCTTCAAAATAAGGAATTATTTTCTTTTCCTAAAAAAATTAAGCCAACGGATCGTTAGTAGTGATTACAAGTTATGAATACAATTTAAATAAATTTCAAATAATCAAATAGATTAAATCTAATATAAAAATTAAAAGGACCCGAACGAAAGAGTAGTCTGAATTGAGTTATAACACAGTGTGATGCCTCGTGTATTGCACTGCATAGAGCTTCCACCAACGAACCATGTTCCAACACTCCATAGTTAGATCAATCAGTCCGAAGACTTCATATGCCAACTAGGAGGGTATAGTTTCTGGTTATTCGTCCTCACTTTCATGAGGGTCCCAGCGAGAGACTTTTATGGTTTTCCTCAGACCTTCCCAAGGGTATGATAAATGACGGTAGGAGAACCCTACTGTCCGTATGTTTTCCCTTAACACGAGCTTTTCGTTCGGGTCATTGTTAATTTTTCAAACCAGATTTTAATGAATTTTCTCCTAAAATTTCATTAATTCATAAAAATTGATACATAACCTTTTGATGTTTAACGTTTGAGTGTCTGTTTTTTTTTTTTCATCGAATAAAATTAGAATTAAAAAATCTTATCGGTAATAATAATAATAATAATAATAATAATAATACTTAATTAAAATATACTACATTACCTTATGTTCGAGTAGAGTACAACTGAAGTTACGGTGAAACCCAATTACGCAATAAATTAAAAACGACTTTCATGAATTCTGTGTAATTTTCTTCGAGAATTTCATCCTCACTAAATCGAGCTTTTTCATAACCCTCAACGTAGGCATATCCTAAATTATAATCAATAGCTCTATTTTCTACCAAAAATTCAATGAATCTTTTAACAGACATTGAAGGATGGCGTTTTAACTGTAAATGCTCAAAAGCGGTTTTTTCTTTTTGAAAAAAAATAAAAATTTGAAGTTTAGCAAAATATATTATTAAGATCATTATTATTAAAATATTAAGTTAATAAATAAAATCAACCTATTAAAGGAAATGTATCCACGATCGAAGTTTTGAAATGAATTTTGTCTAATTCTTTTCCTAAATAATAAAAATTTGATTAAAATTTAGTCATCGAATCTATTGAGAATATATATAATATATATGCATTTCATACATTGTTAGTATTAACCTGGACGACCCCATCCTGGTTGTGCGCCATCCTCGGGTCTTGGTTTACTCTCCGCAGTAATACCAGAAACATGTTCTAGTTTTGTCCTTATAAGCTCATAAACGGACTAGAGATAAAATAATCAAAAATCAATAAACCAATAAACCAATAAATCAATAAATCAATAAATCTAATTACCTTCGGCACGTGCTTTTTATCAATCGGCACATATGATTTGGGTATATTGGCCAATTCTTTTTTAACAGTTATTAACCGTCTTAATCCAAGTAATACGGCTACGAAACCCTTGATTTAAAGTAAAAGAGGTTTCAACTTTGTGGTTTATTCTTTTTTCACACTTAAAGGTATAGATAGAAAGGCTTTAATTACCATTAAAAAATAACTACCACTGGCTACAACTACAAAATAGTATTTTTTATTACCAGCCTTCAATCCAAGATGTACTATATCGAAGGCGGATATTCCTAAAGCTGCTATAGTCAAAAGCATAAGGAAAAACAAGGAACTGGTATATAAACAGTTACTAATATTACTTTTGTTTCTTTTGACCATTTCGCAATTTGCAAAAAAAAAAAAAAAAGCCTGATTGTGAATAATAATCATTTATATTTATGAATCATCATGTGGCATATGGCGCAGCGACTCTTATAGAAGGGATTTTTTTATTTTAATACTAATTTTATTCTTCTCTCACCGCGAAACTTATTTTGAGGAACAACCAAAAATTCATTAAAGTAGGTCTATACATCAAAAATGAATCAATCAAAAAAAAATAAATCAAAAAAAAAAAAAAAAGCCTGATTGTGAATTATAATCATTTATATTTATGAATTATCATGTGACATATGGCGCAGCGACTTTTATAGAAGGGATTTTTTTATTTTAATTCTAATTTTATTCTTCTCTCACCGCAAAACTTATTTTGAGGAACAACCAAAAATTCATTAAAGTAGGTCTAAACATCAAAAATGAATCAATCAAAAATAAATAAATCAAAAAAAAAAAATAAATAAATATTCAACTACTAAAAAAATAAATTTTACCTGGATTCAGGCAACATTGGATATTGAAGTCTGGCTATGTGTTTAATTGTTTCACCACTCACAAGACAACGTAAAACGTAAAGTGAAAAATAATGTGAACTCAACCGTTTCCAAAGTAGTAAATATTGAAAGAATATAGTAGATAATGGTATCGGCAAATTCTATCATTAAGTAATTAGAGATTATAATATGAATAATATTGGTCATTAAATTTATTTATTAATTAATTAATCTGATAAAATTTACCTGCATGAAGAGATAGCTCACTCGTGGTCGTGATGATGTAGAATAAGGGTTGGTTTTATTGGTGGTAGATGAAGAGTTAGAAACATTACTCGTGTTGTTTACAATTGTATTCTGGTTTTTACTTGATAGATTAATTTGCGTACGTTCATTAATGTCTTTTGTATCTTTCTCTATTATATTATTTTTCTTGTTATTTAACACGTTATTTGTTTTCATGTTATTTAACATGTCTGAAATCAATTTCAAAGGAGAGTCATTCATGGAAAGTTGATTTGACCACGGCCAAAAAGATTTGATTCCTTGAACAACTCTCGCAATTCCATGTGATGCGAAATAATCTGGATCACAGACTTCAAATCTTAATCCACCTATTTATCGGATTTAATAGATTTAATAAATAATGACATATATTTTCTTCGAAAATTTTGTAAAAAATAAATAAATAAATAAATAATAATAATAATAATAATAATAATTACCTGGTAATCTCTCAGGATCTTTGAAACGTAACATGAAAGCGAACAATGGAAAATGGTTAAGAAATGCCAAAAGTGTTTCCATGACCGCTTGTAAAAAAATAACAGCCACCCGACTCTATGTAAATTGTGAGAAATAATCTATAATTAAATGCTTCTAATTTACTTCTAATTTACAATAAAACTTACCAAAGCAAATGTGGCATAATACACCGCGACGGTAGGGAAAAGAAATGTTAATAATGTAAATAATATTGTGCCCAAGAGTAATTGATCCAAATCATAATCACATGAATCAATTCGACTTCGTAAAGTGTTCCATTTTTTGCCTATCAGAGAAAATCCAAAATGTAAATAATATAATATATAGTGATGAGATAAAAACGCGTTTCTATTAGCTCGATAAACAAGCTTTTCTATTCTTTTCTACTGGCTATTATTATGCTCAACGGCATGGGAATTTATTAATAAATAATAATACATAGAGTACAAATAAAAATTACCTTGAAACAAATTAAATAAAGAATAAAGAATAGTCAATTGCCAATTGAAAATTTTCGCAGCGACCATATAAAACAAATAAATATGTAATGTCATAAATGACAAAAAGTCAGAAAGAAGTGATAAAATCATTGTTCCACCCAAAACTCCAGTTAATCCAATAAATCCAATAATTGTTGGTATGAATGGATTAACAATCATTAAATATTCTAAAGAAAAAAGATGTTAATAAAATTTATATAAATAATTTATATAAATAATTTATTTAAATTTGTTTAATTGATTGGTCAAATACCTTTCCACAAATTAATTAACCAAATAAAAAGACCACCCAAAAAATTATCTAATTCGGTATTTAATTTAAGACCACCAGGCCAGCCCATCAACCAACCAATCATCAAATCTAATTTGGTAATTGTATAATGCTGGAAATATAAATATTATTAAAAAAAAATTGTGAATTTACATTTATTTATTTTTTTTTGACATTTCTTGTTTTTTTTATTATTAAATGTTTCTTAATTTTTTTAATTTTTTTAATTTTTTAATTTCTTACATCAAGATAATCCTTCAATAATATGCCTGTCACGTACTGACTATTATTTATGAGAAAAGATCCTATAGTTAACCCAATTATAATATCATTCGCAACAAGCCACATACTATTGTAAAAACTTGAATAAATAAAATTTGAGAATGATTAAATTTTTTTTTTTTAATATCCATTGTCAATATGTGTCAATATGTGACAGATGTACCTTATATATTGAGCTCGTGTCATAGCAGTATTTGACCAATCTCTTCGACGCAATAACATATATTGCCATGGCCAAAAACATGCTTGTTGGAGGCGTAGATCAATTTGTTGGGCTATATTAGAAATAGTATTAAGAATTATTTAGTAAATTTAGTTAATATATTGAATAAAATTTGGTAAATTTTGTTTATTTGAAATTACATGTCGCAAATAAATCTTTCAAAGCGGTTCCATTGAAAACCCACGGAGGGAACCTTAAATTCAAGATCCAAAGTATCACTTCAGCAAAAATTCTCACCAACATAAGGAATAATATTATAGGATGGGCAAGAAGAGGTCGAATGATTGGAACCAGATGATATATTGGATAGAGTGCAATGTCTTTTACAAATATTCCTATTCCCAATGCTGATTTTTTTACTGTCTCTGAAACACTAGTACTTCGACGATTACGCCTCGTGGGAATAAAGCGACATCTAGATATGATGGCTTTTTCAGTTTCGAAAGATGAATTGATCTAACATTTAGATTCATCCAAATCCCATTAATTAAGTACGATAATGACTCCTCATATGATAATTTTAATAAGTTTTAATGTATTAACTTCAAACCTGTTTTAAAATGTATTCTAAATCTTTAGGTTTTTTTTCTTCTGTGTCATTTGGATTCTCTTTTTGTTTTCCACTAGAAAATGGTAACTTTGTTTTCATAATTGCTTCCATATTAGTATTAGTTTGAGGTGATATTTCCTCAATTTCATGATCATTATTTGGTTGTATATCAAGAACCAAAGGTTCAAGTGAAAGGTATTGTAATTTATTGGGATTTGGTTGTTTGTAAAAAATAATTTCCACACTAAGATTAGAATATCTATTTCCATCACAATATATAGACCTAGAAAAGAAAGAAAGAATATTTTTAATATTTTTTAATAAGACAGAATACAAATACAAATACAAATAAATCAAAAGTAAATTACCTGAGTGATGGCATATTATTAGATTGTAATTGGATGTTCAACCATATATTTGCCGTTTTCTTTTTTTCTTTAACTTCTGTAAAAAATAATAAGATGAAATAAAGATGAATGTCAAAATTTAAGAATATTAAGTGATACTTTTTTTTAAAGAGAACTTTATACCTTCACTATTAAGTATATTATTTTTATTATCTGAATACGTAGTCATGACCCCTAATACAACCAATGGTGCACCACATATTCCGTCCATATAAACGAACGATGAACTATTATCCGTTGATAGTGAAGATAACGTTGATTCTAAATCTGTAAGCTTGAAGATAAAATTAAATACAAAAAACTCTGTTGCATAATATGTCACATATTTAAGTTGCAAATTAAGTTGCATATATTTTATTATATTATTATTTTAAAATTTATTACTTTGATATTTGAAATAACAGCAGCCACACAGGCTGTAAATCTACGAATACTCCAGCCAACCAAAAAACCCGACCTTGTTTGAGTCGGACATGTATGCGCCGGCCAGAATATCTTGGACACAGCTCCAGGCGTGTTAGCTATTCTCATTATTCTTATTCTATGAATATAATATTTTTCTTTATAAAATAATAAAATAATTTGTAATCATCATTCTAATCATCATTCTACTCATCATTCTATTCATACCTTTAATATACTTCCCCTTCTTCTAAGATGCTCTCTAGCCGAAGTTCTATACGGATAACTAATGCTCTATCATGAAATTAAGTTAATTAATCAATAATTAATTAATTATAATGAATTATAATAAATCATAATAAATTCTAATAAATCATAATGAATTATAATAAATCATAATGAAATCATAATGAAATCATAATGAAATCATAATGAAATCATAATGAAATCAAAATAATTTGTAATAATTATAGAAGAATAGATCAATATGAATACCCTTTTAGATTCGTAATCAGCAATTCTATAAAGGGGAATAAGAATCAAAAGAAAGAGTATTCCAAGCCCTATAAATACGTAAAGAAGGTGACGCTGTATGCAAAAAATAATTGAAAAATAGGTCATATAATCTACCAATAATATAAAAAAAAAAAAAGCTTAACGTAAATCGCTATAAAATGCTAACTCCATTGGCGTTTAAATATGGTACCTTATGAGTAGTAGATGGAATATTATTAAAAGCTTCGAACAACTTGGTCACCAAGTTATAGTGACAAGTAATATAACCAACTCCAAAAGAAACTAAGATACCCAAAAGGTACGCGTGCATAAGTAAGGGCGCGGTGCCTATGAATTCAAGAAGAATTACACGCTTATGATTTTTTTGATCGCTTGGTACAAAAAAAGTTGTCGGACAAAAAAGAAATTTTCAACAATTTATATCAATTTTACGACTTTAACATAAATGGTTAAGATAAACAATGAAAAATTGTAGAAATCACGTTTTTTTTATTAAAATTAAATTTATAATGTAATTATTAAAAAATGTTAAAACAAGAAGTGATAATTTTATTTATATTATCTTTCTAAAACGCTATAAATTATTTTTGCATAAGACTGGTCTCAGAAAAAAAAATTTTTGAATTTTCGATTAACCGATCTTTCTTCTGAAAGAACAACCTAAAAAATTAAATAAATTAAATTAAATTGAATTAAATTGAATTAAAATATTTAAGAACAACCAAACTTATTAAAATTATCTTTAATATGAGTTGTTACCTTCAGTTAGTCGAGCACGACCGCCGGTTGGTTGACACAAAACATTGGCACAAGATCCACACAGTACAACAGTCTGAGCATGACTAAAGACAGTCGTAATGCTAAAACAACCTATTGAATATAAATTATATAAATTATATATAAATTTAAAATAAATTGATTAGATTTTTATTTTTTTAGTAATTATTTTATTCCATACCTGGGCACTTTACATCCATAAAATATGAGTTTGGACTTTGTACCAATCTCTTAAGTTTATGTTGACGTTTTTCGTGTTCAGGAGATGGGTTAAGAAGATCTTCGGTCAACTATATAAAAAAAAAATCATATGTTAATATCTTTTCAAAAACGTTGAGATCATGAATTATAATTACATGAATCAGCTTTAAAAATCGAGAAATTATTATAAATTTTGAAGTGTAAACTATTTAAACGAACGCCCAACGATTCAAAAAAACTCACCACCATGTTTGAATATGTCAGATAAAAAAAAAAGAGGGAGATCAAATTTCACTTTTGATCGTATTTAAATAGTTTTGGTTCACGTGATCTTTCGACATTCGTACTGTAGATTTCATTTTTAAAAGTTTACATTTCAAGCATTTCAAACATTTCCAATAAAATAATAAAACGTAAGGACATGACAAAGCGAGAACATTATCACATATAAAATAATTAGCCATTTTCGTGGAAAGATAAATTAAAATATTTTAATAACGATTTATTATCACAATTAAAAAACTGCTTTTTTTTCGTAGGATATTTGTTTTAGACAAGATGCATAATTATAAAAATTTTGCACAAATAAACAAAATAAAAACTTTGATATTATCGATATGATTTTTGGTAGCTGTTTTCAAAAAGAAAAGAAAAAGAAAAAGAAAGTAGAAAGCGAAAATAAATATAATTGATAATGAAAATATAAATGAATAATTAATAAAAGGAAGGGATAATAAAGATGCTTACCGAGCACGAGCACCAACACCACCAAATTTCTTTGGTTCACAACGACGGGGATCTGCAACTAATAAACTTCTATCATAGTGAATAAGGATTTCCTTTATTTCTTTTTTCTGAGCTTCATCCACGTATTTTTGGTAGTAAGCCACAATTGCTTTTGCAATCGCTTGACGGATAGCATAAATTTGAGAAGTATGTCCACCGCCTCTAACCCGAACTCTTATATCTACACCAGCAAATCTCTCTTGTCCCAAAATTAAAATTGGTTCATATACTTTGAACCGTAGAATTTCAGGTTCGACTAGATGAATTGGTGATCCGTTAATTTTAATAAGACCTTTTCCTTTTTTGCAATGAGCGACAGCTGTCGCAGTTTTCTGTTATCAATGAAAATATTTTTTCGATATGAGGTTATGGAAATTTTTTTATAATTTTTTAGATTTACAAAATATCAACTTAACCAATTGTTGATAAATCAAAAGTACTAATAGTAATTACTAGGATAAATACAGAAATTTAGAATGTTCAAGACCTTACGACCATATGTCTGCACAGCTTCCGTCGTCGTTGCCATTTTGTAAATTTCTTCTAACGATATTCTTACTATACTAAGTACCGAGCTTCAAAAAAAAATTTTTTTGATGTTATATTTGATTGTCCTTGATTTTGATTGGTTGACATCGCATCTTTTATTCCACAACTGAAAACTTAAAAAGAATATCTCCATCCTTCAATATTTTAAGAAACTTTCTGTAAAAATTATAAAGGATACGCGATATATTGGTCTTAGTCAATGAGGTGGTAAGATATAATAAGCAATTAAAAAATATATTTAATTTTGTTCAGTTCTTTTCTTTAAAAAAAAAAATAAATATATAATTATTAATAGATAATTTAATATGATTTATTAAATATATTAATTTGAAACTTATTTTTCAAGTATTGCATTTCTTTTGTAAACTACTGTGTATTTAAGTATTTTTAGAACTTTGTAATGTAGTTTCACCACTTTGGAAAATAAATTATTTTCAAGTAACTAAATATTGATTTTCACTTTACTGTATAGATTATCAACAAACATCATTGGTTCAAGATATTTGTTTTGAAAACAATTTAAGTATAAAAAAAAGACAATAAAGTACAATTTTTAGATAATATTTTAAAAATTATTAATGAAATTGAAACTGGAAAATGTATAGTATATTGTTTAACTATAAAAGGATGTAAAGATTTATTAACCAATTTTCAAGGTAAAGTTTCAAAAGAAATCACAATATATTTTAGTGAATTATTTGCAAAAAAAAAATCAATATGATTTCATTTTGAAAATTGGAAAAAGTTCAAATAATAATAATGTTTGGAATGGAAATAAATGAGTCAAGATTTCTTATATCTATTGGTAAGTGTAAAATAATTTTACATTAAATAATATGTTATATATAATTATTTTATTTTTTTTTATTATAGAAAATTTGATGCAAAAGAATAAATATACAGGTTATACGTGTTGCCCAAATTATACATGTCGTCAAAACTAATTTCGCCTTGACTCAACTCTTAAAATTTCAATTTTTAATTGTATCTAACTCAACTAATTGCGTCAATCACTAGTAAAAATCAAAATTTGCTTTGACTCAACTCTAATTTTTTTTAATTTTAATTGCGTCTGACTCAATTCAATAGTTTTGACGACATGTATAGCCCAAATCCCAAATTATTTGGGATTTGGGATGCCAAAATGCACAAATTACTAATATTTGAAATTTTGGTAAAAAATATTAATTATAATTTGAAATTTTGGCATTTGGATTTTGAATTTGGGTGACAAATATAATACAGGTTATAATAAATTATTATTTAAAGCAATTATTTTTTTAAAAACAGTTATAGGAATTTACACAGATAGATTAATTTATTTTTTTGTTATATCTATGTTTTTTTTTTAATATAATATTCTATACAATTATCACTTTTTTGAATGTGAAAGTGATTAATTGATTTAAATAAATCTTGTCACATGGATTTCATATTTAATCATATAAATAAGTATTTTATACTTTTAATATAGATTTATTTTACTAACAGAAAATTATATTTCTTTTGTTTTTTTGATCAATTATTTTACTTTTTTAATTATTTTTTTGATTTATCCACTAGTTAAATAAACAAAAACAAATAAAATTTTTAATACAAATAAGCAAGAAGATTTACAAATAGACAGGGAAATTTATAGTTGATTTGTAAATAGGCAAGTGATTTTTAGCCAATTTGTGAATAAGCAGGAAGATTTGTGACTGATTTGTGAATAGACAAGAAGATTTGTAACTAATTTGTAAATAAACTAAATCAATTTGTATTAAAATTTTTATTAATTTTTGATTATTTAATATGTAATCAGAAATTGATGAATTTGATGTTATTATAAAAATTATATTTGCATATAAAATTATTTTGAAATCTTGAAATTGTAATTTTGAAAAAAAAGTCAAAATAGTTTTTCATAAAAGATGAAATTATTATATTTAAAACCTGAAATTTTTTGATTACCCAAATAAATTCTTTAATTAAAAATATATATAATTAGATACTTTTTTTACTTTCATATATAAAATAGATTTTGAATAAATTTCAAAAAAATAAAATATTTCAAAAATCCAAAATCGATTTTGAAACCATTTATAAATACTATACATGTTATTAAAATTAATTGTATTAATTACTAGTAAAAATTAAAATTTGTTTTAAATTTTTCTTGATTTTAATTGTATTTAATTTAATTTAATAGTTTTAATAACATGTATAATAGATACAATACAAATTAAGCTAGAAATTTAGTCAAATATAATTTAGCTAATTGAGTTCAGAATTTAATTATAACTAAAACTATGGCTTGGATCTTTTTCATATTCTTCATTAAAAAAGAAACCAGTATTTAATATAATCTTTAGTATAAAATACTATTCTAAATTAAGAATTCTATCAGGTTGCATTTAGTAATGAAATTTTATAATTCTATGCATATGAAGATAAGTCAAATAATATCTTTTTTATGTTAATACATTTATAAATATTTTTTTAATTTTTAATAAGAGTGTTTTTACTATATTAAAACATGAAAATATTTATCAAGTATCACCAATAAAAAATTATATTTAGTAATATATAAATTAATTTAAACAGAAATAAAAATAAATAAATATTTATTCAATTAGATTAATAATATATACACAATAAGGTATATAAATTAATTATAGCATTATTAGTTTTAGTGTTTCATGATAACACTTTTTTATGTATGTTGCAGAATCTAAAAGAAATAATCTTGATAAAGTATATAGAATATTATAGTTAAACAAAATAGATAATAAAGTTTTATCTATTATTAAATTATTTATACAATTCAAAAAATCAACTAAAATAAGTTTAGTATTTTGTCGAAAAGAAAAAAGAGTATTAACAACATTTCGAAAACAATTATTTATTATTTTATTTATAATTATTGCAATAGGTTTTTAATTAAAGTAATTTTTAACACTGGTCAAAAATTTATAAAACCTACACCTATCAGGTACCAGATAGGTATAGTATCTGTGCCTAATATCATACATATATCAGGTACCCGATAGATATGAGAAAACATTTTTCACACTTATCGGGTATCCAATATATATAAAAAAATATTTTTCACACTTATCAGATACCCGATATACATAGGATGATTTTATCATGAATAAAATTCCAATTAATGGCTAAATTTACTAAGATTTATTAAGTATAGGCAGTTGATTTTTTCTAATTTATGAATAGGAATTTTCAATTTATGAATTTTTACAAATAGAATATTCGATTTATGTATATTTGCACTCTTAATAAGATTCTGATTTTTGTTTATTTGACCAGTGGTATATACGATATTAGGTACAGATACTACATCTATTTGGTATCTGATAGGTGTAGGTTTTATAAATTTTCAACCAGTATAAATGAAAAAAAATAATTTTCAAAAACTTGTGGTAAATATATTTAATAAAAGATAGAAGCTTGAAAAATAGTATCTTTTTTTTTAAGATATTTTTTAAAAAATGAAAGTAAAAAATTAATTTTTTCAAGAAATATGTTTGTAAAAGAAAAGGTCTTAATTAAATCTTCAATAATTTTTTTTTTAATTGAAATGTTGCATTAACAGTAAAAATAATTATTTACTTTTTGTTTATTCTTTTTTTTCATAAAGTTCTTTTTTATTAATATATTTTTTTGAAAAACAGTATCTATTAACTCACTAGTTGAATGAACAAAAATTGAAATTTTATTAATAGTAAAAATATATGAGATATAAATTAGACATCTTATTTGTAAAAATTCATAAATCATTTATAAATCAAAAAAAATTGACTGCCTATACTAGTACTTCTTTGGAACTGATCCGTAAATCTAACCTGAACCCAGGGTCAGGGATGGGTTAGGGTTATACATGTTCCCAAAATTGATTTTGGATTTTTGAGGTATTTTGACTTTTTGAGATTTATACAGAATCTATTCTATATATGGAAGTAAAAAAAATATCCAGTTATGTGTATCTTCAATCAAAGAATAAATCTGGATAATCAAAAAATTTCGGGTTTTAAGTAAAATAATTTCGTCTTTTATGAAAAACTATTTCAACTTTTTTTTCCAAAATTGCAATTTCGGGACCCCAAAATAATTTTGCGTGCAAGTATAGTTAGGATCATGCAATTCTATAAACTCAGGGTCAAAGGTTATAATTTTTTGACCCAGGTTATAAATGTTATAATATTTCGAAAACTAGTGTTTTAATTGCTTGAGGTATATTAATAAAAGTTATTTCCTGATCATTTTACATATATTTTATTATTTTACTAATAAAGATTTTTTCATTAGTTATTGTAATATTTGATGCAAAAAATGTAATTTGTAAAAATAACTATATAAGATAATTATTAATTTATATTTATAACTTGTTAACTTATATAAACTTGTAAATTAACTCACATAATCTTACATAAACTTGTATAAACTTGCATAAACTATACATGTCGTCAAAACTATTGAATTGAGTCAGACGCAATTAAAATTAAGAAAAATTGGAGTTGAGTCAAAGCAAATTTTGATTTTTACTAATGATTGACGCAATTAATTGAGTCAGATGCAATTAAAAATTAAAATTTTAAGAGTTGAGTCAAGACCAAATTAGTTTTGACGACATGTATAGCATAAACTTGTATAAACTTGCACAGACTTGCATAAACTTGATTTGATTCGAGGGTTAGGGTTAAATTTGAAACTCGACTTGGAGGTTAGGATCACATTCCCAAACTCGAGTCGATTCAATTCGATTCGACCCTAATCTATACTTAATAAATCTTAGTAAATTTAGCCATTAATCAGAATTCTATTTATAATAAAACTGTTGATTTTGTTTTTCAATTTATACATGTTTTCAAAATTGATTTTGAATTTTTGAAGTATTTCATCTTTTAAAATTTATGCAGAATCTATTCTATATATGGAAGTAAAAAAAGTATCTAATTATATATATTTTTAATCAAGGAATTTATTTGGGTGATTAAAAATTTCAAGTTTTAAATAAAATAATTTTGTTTTCTATAAAAAATTATTTTGACTTTTTTTTCCAAAATTGTAATTTCAGGATCTCAAAATAATTTTATATGCAAGTATATTCCAATCCATAGAAAGTTCACAATAGTTATAAAATATAATTCTATTATCTTCTTTAAAAACATCAGGATATTTATTTATATAAGTAAATATGAAATTTTTTTTTTTGCAATCATGCTATTATTATTATACCTGCCGCACAAATTCAAAATCCAAATGCCAAAATCCCAAATGCCGAAATCCCAAATCCCAAATCCCAAATCCCAAATTATAATTAGTATTTTTTGCCGAAATCTCAAATTCCAAATCCCAAATACTAGTAATTTGTGCATTTTGGCATCCCAAATCCCAAATTATTTGGGATTTGGGCAACACGTATAATTATTATATGACTATCAAAATTTTAAATAGTCAAAATTTTTTTTATATGATCAAATATAAATCAGTAATTCTATAATCTTTATTATAAAAATCACCAATATTCTAAATTATGTAATATTCTATGACAAATAGAATAAGTTCTGTATTTAGATGTATTTTAATGTGATTCTGTGATTTTTTGTGAATCATAGCAAATTATCATCTAATGATATTTGTTGTAATTATTTGTAAGAGTTACAACCAGTTGCAACTAATTACGCTATAAGAAAAAATGAATTGCACTATATATTACAATTAATTGCAACAACAGGTATTACTATCATTGTTCTTGCCTATTATCAGTGATGACAAATAACCCAAATAATCTCAAATGACTCAAATGACAAATGACTAAAGTCATTAAGTTATTTTATTCAAATTTTAAATAACCAGATCATTTAAACTAACTAATCATAATTCACTAATACTTATATATTTGATTTTTAATATTATTACTATTATTATTATTATTAATAAATAATAAATTTGCAAGCATTGGAAAATATAAAAACAATTAAATTCATTGTGAATTTACTAAATAAAATTTAATTATTGATTTAATATATAAAATCATCAAACTTCAAGTTTATAACTCTAAATAAAATAATAATAATTTAAAATCTAATCCTGGTGAATTGTAGCCTAGCTTTCAAATAATCATTTGCCGCAAAGTTTTTTTTAGTATTACTATTTTTGTCAAAGCTATAACATTTTTAATTATTGATTAAATGTTTAAATGTTTGATGGCTTATGGTGTATCAAAAATTTTATCAATACGTCATACCTGGATCGACAAGATCAACAAGTCAACAATTTCTCCTAAAAAGTTATTGACATAAAAATGAGGAAAATTTTATGATGCAGACTCTCTAAATTATCTTGTCGTCGCCTATAGTTATATTGGATTGTTGCGACGCCTTTTCTTTATCACGATTTTAGGCACCGTATAATATTCTATTAATTTCAATATCTGTTTTACAAATTGAGCATGAAGGTCTTCATACTTCTCCTTGCATAACATAGTTCTCGAGGCACATTCGATGGAGCAGGTGGCTACAAGATAGTATTGTAAACGCTTCGAATCAGAAATTAAGTATGGGTTTATTGCATGGTTGCAGTTTCGGTATACTATCGTCATCCGGAATTGCTGAAATATTTTGGCTTCGTAGATAATTTAAGGAAAGTGCTTCAAGTTGGAAGACTTCGGTATTAGCATTGTTTTTGGGGGTGGGCGAATCTTTAGGCGCCTCCTCGGATTTCTAGTTATATATATCGCTTGAAATTATTTTGACTCAACTCGAATTGGTATTATATTCGAAACAGGTAAGACTTTTATTATTACATATTCGAAATGGAAGTTAAAATTCATGATTGTCATGATTGCTGAAAAACATTTGAAAAATACCAATGAAGTCGCACGAAAAACATGGATGATTTAATAACTTTGAGCGTATTTTGAAAATTCAAAACTGATTCGAGAGTTAAAAGCTCAATACTTCACATTACCTATTCCTTAGAATAATGCTCTCATTGTCCAAATAAAAGTATAGCAGAAAAAGAATACTAAAGAAAAATTTCTCTAATATCATATAACCTGAATATATCATTTTTCGTGGTCTGTAATGGGGTTGCTCTTATACCACATGTATAACCTCTTTTTAATATTATGAATTTTAATTTAAAGATATTAATGCTGTATATAATCAATATGACATACTGTAAGCTAATAAAGGTATACATAAAAAAAAACAGTTTATACCAATTATAATAAAACTACAGAAATTAATTGCCTTGCATGTCTAAAACTGTTTTTTGAATTTGATACAGATCAATACTAAAATTAACAGCAGTAATTGCGGAAGGAACATGTGGCACATATTCATCTTCACCAACTGGAATTGGCAGATCCCAGAATACTTGTGCAATTGGAATATCAATTCGAAAACTGGGGAGGTTAGGTACATTACACGTAGTAGGGACGTTGCTTCTTCGCCAATGAGTTCCAAACTCCCACTAAAGGTTATAAAGTTGTTAAATTATTTAACTATAAAAAAAATACAAACTACAGATCAGCATCTTACCTCTTGGTATTCTGCCCCCTGTTGCCATAACCCGGCAGTCATTGATCTGTGATATCTTCCTTAAAGATTTTTTGTTTTTCTTTTTGTATGTAATTTAATTCCAAGTACATATCGTACATAAACTTGATTCATCAATAGTTGGCACTTAGCAGTCCAGTCTGGGGTAGACTGACAGTTACCTACTTCACAAATAATTCGTGCGTGTACCTTACTCTATATTGAATATATTAATATTAGAAATCACAAAAAAAAATGTCAATGCATCAAACTAGAATACCTGTTTGGATCCTGGAGGAGGACTGGGATATGGAATATGAGGTTATTGAACATAATTTCTGTTAGGATATACCAAAACGTCTGGTGCAATTAGTTCACTCGTCAAAGAAGGACTAAAATGAACTAAGGTACAAATTTTAGAAAAATGGTTATAGATAATCAAACAGGCTGAAAGAATTTACTTACATCTATTTCCACTAACTTCTATTGGGGGGTTAAGTATAACATTATTGTTTGGGGCATTGAAGTAACGTAATAGTAATCCCACAACCGAATCATGTTCTTCATTGTTCATGTCAATTATATATACATCACCGTTGTTTTTTCGTTGATATTTATAACCAGAAGACTCTTGACGTTCAAGGAAATTATTATATTCTTTTATCGTTTTCTTTAAGCCGATCAAATAAGGCAACCTGCAATCCAAACAAGTCAATAGTCAATACTAGACAATATTGAAATATCGTAAAATGTGATGCCCACTCACTTGTCTTCGTCTGCCAACTGATCCGGAAAATAAAGAAGAGTTGACATTATTATTAGGTATGGAATTTATGTAGATGATAAATTTATAATAATAAACTGGAGATTAGAAAAATCTTGCATTGTAAGCCCGATATAGGCAAACTTTATTAATGATCAGAGTTACACAAAATTTTTTCCACTTATTTGGGTAAAAAAATTCCAATATATGGATGTTCTTCTGTCCTGTCTGTTTTGTACATCGAATGTATAATCCAGAAATGTTAGATCGCAAAATTTTTGTAAAGAACGAATATGTTTCTCTTTTTTTTATAATAGTTCCTAGGAAAATACATACGGTAATACTTAAAATTTTCTGGTTCTGGGTATATATGATCTCCGATTCTATCCATATATCACATAAAACTAATTCACTCAAATGATTCACCTAAGCATTGGGTAAAGGAGTTTTTTGTGGTTTTAATTTGAAGATATCCGGAATGGGAATGGAAATTTTTTTACTATGTATTCACCCCTTACCATTATTTTTTTACCAGAATTTATCATACAAATTCCAAGTTCTCTAGAAATATATGAACCTATTTTTTTTAGCAAGCTCTTTACTAATACTACTAAAATAGGATTTGCAATTATCACTTTAATGGTAATTTTATTATCAATGAATGTACAATCTACTATTAATCTTTTACGAATTTCTCAAATAACCTCATCTTTCTATATATCATTTATACTGCAACAATTTTTATTCTGGATTGGGAGACTCTTTGTAATAAAAGGTATTAACTCTGGCATAAGTAATTCAAGAAAATTAGGCATTACCAAAAGTAGTTACAAAGTGAATATATTATATATCTGGAAGTATTTTTAATTGAAATGGTATTTTTTACTTACCTTAAGATACATGAGTAAAAAAATATTTGACAAAGTCTAGAGTTTAATGATTCATGAAAATCTATGGTATATATTATTTTATTTTTGTCGAAGGCAGTCACAGGTGCTTATTCTTCCAGAATTTCACAATCATCATAGATGTGTAATTTCATCTATAATTTTTTATCGAATGGGTTGACACTTCTTTTTGTTTGTTTTATCCTATATATTTGGTATTTATAACTTTGAAGAAATTGAACTGTTTGAGACTGATTTTCTTTTCTTTCTAAAATATAGTCCTCAAGTGAGTTCTTTTTTAATTAGTGATTTTTTTAGGCCTTTTGCTTTTATCATATTTTTTCATAAATTTTCACACACAACACTATAACATTTTGCTTGAACTCCTGCATAACCTATAGCACAATCTCTTCCATTTTATCCTTTCACTTATCTATAACTTTAGTATTTTTTTAAGACACTTTACCTTTCATCCGCTGATTTTCTGGAAGATTCTTTACTATCTAATGATCTTCAAGATAGTCACTAAAATCACAATTATCAAATAAATGTTTTCAGTTTCAATTTTTATAATTAAAGAGTATAAAAGTCTTACTTGATCTCTATATTTCTTTTTGAGACATTCATATCAAAAGTCATACAAAAATATTTAAAAAGATCAAGAATATTATACATGTTGTCAAAACTAATTTGGCCTTAACTTAATTTTTAATTGTGTTTGACTTAATTGTGTTAATTATTAGTAAAAATCAAAATTTGTCTTAACTCTAATTTTTCTTAATTTTAATTGTGTCTAACTCAATTCAATAGTTTTGACAACATGTATAGCTTACAGCTTCTGCTTGAAACATGTAAAAAATATACTAAAAAGTATTATTTTATACAATAAACTTCAGATTTGAAATTAGTGTAAACCAACATAATGTGCCAATAAATAAATTGATAGATATTGTTAATTAAAAAAAACGCTGAAATTTTATTGTTATTTTTTTTACTATTGGCAAAGACAGTCACAAAGTAGTTAGAAAAATTTATAAAATACAACAGTAGAAATTTCTGAATTATTCTGATTTATGAATAAGAATTTTCATATTATAAATTTTCACTAATAAGATATTCAATTTGCACCATCAACAGGATTCTGATTTTTGTTCATTTGACCAATACACATTGAATAATCAAAAATCAACAAAATTTTTGGTGCAAATTGGCTTAACCTATTCATAAATCAGCCACAAATTTTCCTGCCTATTCATAAATTAGTCACAAATCTTCCTGCTTATTTGTGAATTATCACAAATCTCCCTGCCTATTTATGAATCACTTACAAATTTCCCTGCCTATTTGTGTCAAAAATTTGTTCATTCAACCAGTGCAGTGTACCTGACAATGTCCCAAAATATAAACTGAGGTTGTTTAATTAATCTTTTAAATATTGCTTCATCTGCAACTATATCAATATATTCATCATCTTTTAATTCTAAAACTTGGATTTCTGCTGCTCTAAATTACTACATTTGGAGGATTTGTTTCACATCCATATTCAATATGAAGACAATCTAATGCTGAACCTAATATATTTATTATTTAAAAACTTAAACCTAATATACTGTCGGAATAAAAAAAATTTTTTTACCTTTTCTTTTCAAATTTTATAAATTATTATTTGAAAATTGTCTCTTCTTCTTTCATTACCATCAATTATCGAAAATATATTTTTTGAATTTAACATATACTTGGTTACAATTTCTTTTTTTATCGTTATCATTATATTTGACAACATGCAACTTGCTATTGTTATAAGTATTTTATTATTATCATCATGCAAACCTTTGTAATTAAATTTGGGTTTCCCGGAACCATTTTTTCAATCAGCTAATTTTGCCATATCTAAATAAGTTGCAAGTGCATTATGACTAAATTGTCCGTTACATGTAGAGTTGTGGGCGGGCGAATTTAAATATCACCTAGTTCCGGATTTAGGCGAATTCAATTCGCCTTATCGGTTAATTAAAATCCGAAATTTTCGAAATTATTCAAAATAAAGTTTTATTTTATCACTTAAACTTAAAATTATATTTGAATTTTCAATGCAATGATTATTGAAAGAATTAGAAGATTCTATTAAATAATCTTCAATATTCAAATAAATCATAAATTTAAGATTTCATCATCCTTTGATGCGGCATGCATTCAATTTTTCTAATCCATATGCAAGCAAGCATGTGGTGTAATGGCAAAAAGTTTATATGGCACGCCAAACGAGAAATAACCCTGATGCATCGGTGATAAATTACTGATGTATCGGTGATTTACCCTGATGTATCTGTTGGTTTA
The DNA here is from genome assembly GCA_003547095.1 of Diversispora epigaea. Taxonomy (NCBI): domain Eukaryota; kingdom Fungi; phylum Glomeromycota; class Glomeromycetes; order Diversisporales; family Diversisporaceae; genus Diversispora; species Diversispora epigaea. Next base: position 326,046 of record PQFF01000164.1, read on the forward strand.
CCCTGATGTATCGGTGATAAATCACACTTAGTGTATCGGTGATAAAATTTTTTTTAAGTGTAATTTTATCACCGATGTATCGGGGTAAATTACAGATGTATCTATGGCACGCCAAACAGGACAAAAGTCGGGGTTAAAATCACACATATATGTGAGAAATAACCCTGATGCATCGGTGATAAATTACTGATGTATCGGTGATTTACCCTGATGTATCTGTTGATTTACCCTGATGTATCGGTGAAAAATCACATTTACTGTATCGGTGATAAAATTTTTTATAAGTGTAATTTTATCACCGATGTATCTGGGTAAATTACAGATGTATCGGGGATTTGACTCAGATATATCGGAAATAAAACTACACTTATAAAAATTTTATCACAGTTAATATCAGAGTTAAATCTCACTTGTAAGTGAGAAATAACTCAGATGTATCGGGATTCTATTACAGTTATAAAAAATTTTATCACAGATAAATTATATTAACCCGATATGTCTAAAATAACCCCTTCGAAATTTTATTATCAAGAATATAATCCTATGATTTATTAAATAAATAAATAAAAGAATCTTTTACATATTTTTTGATCTAAAAGTATTACATGCCCACTTTATTATTTATATAATAAAATAATTACTCTATTTTAAGTTTAAAAATTAATAAATTTCGTTTATATTTCCGTGCAATGCCGATCTCGATTTGCGTAACTGAACTCGCGAAACTATCTTGTCTTAAATAATTACCTGTAGAATTAAAAAAATCTTATTCTATATTATTTTTCTATTAAAAAATAAATCTTGTTCTATATTATTTTTTATTTAAAAAGTTCATGATTAATTAAATAAATTTTTGATCTTGAACAAAAATAAAAGTATTACATGTCTATCTTACTATTTTTGTAGTAAAATAATTACTATATT
>PQFF01000164.1:328090-340036 GCA_003547095.1 Diversispora epigaea
ATCAACAGATACATCAGGGTAAATCACCGATACATCAGTAATTTATCACCGATGCATCAGGGTTATTTCTCACATATATGTGTGATTTTAACCCCGACTTTTGTCCTGTTTGGCGTGCCATATGTATCGGGGATTTGACTCAGATATTTGTACTAATCATTTTTACCCATCTGATTGTCACTTACGACGAGTACTATTAAAAATATTTTTAATTTTAATAATAATTTTAATAAAAATAATACAGTGAGAAGCACGCATTGTTCTAACATCATGGCAAATTACTATTTTTTTGTTAAAGACATGTTGACTAATAGTATTTTAATCCGGATTTTAGCAATTTTTTCGGAAATTCGGAATCTATTAAAAAGTTCGCCCACAACATTAGTTATGTATATGTCACTTGTATATTTTTGTTAAAAAGATTCCAAGAATGCTGTCGACAATTCTTCCCACAATTGTAAAAGCAAAAATTCAATCCCAAAATAAACATCTTCTTCGATGAACAATACTTTTACCTATTTTTCGTAACTATTTTGGTTGATTTTTTTTGATCATAATTGAAATGTGACTTTATTATTGAAAAAATCCTTAGTAATATTTGTATCAATTTGCTAAGTTCCTACTAATTGACAAATATTTTTCTTGCTTTCATTATTACATGTTTGCAATTACCCATTACTAATAGCGGAAGGTTAGATAATGTTTCGTAAATTCTGTTCTCTGAATTCGGTTTATTATTAATATTTTCATTCTCGATTTCATCATCACTGCTAGAACTATTTCTTTCTTGGTTTTGAATTATTTTATGTGCTTGAATAAAACTTCAGGATGAAAAATATTAGATTCTTGCTCATTTACTTGAATAAGTTGAATTGTCAGTTTCAGCATTTAATAATATTGATTCTTCACTATTTATTAGTTGTTCTAAATATGCTTCATCATACTCTATTACTATCTCTTCTAAGTCTTCATAATCTTCATAATCACTATTATCATTTTCATCCATATTGAAATTTAACTAATATTTCTTATTTAAGATAGATTTTCCTGGTTATAAACATTTAATTGGCAATTGAATTTTGAAATATTACATTATTAGAATTAATTACTGACATTTAATTCTAATAATGTAATATAGATTTGTGCGATTTATGAAAAAAGTTTCTAGAATTCTAGAAAAACATTAAGCGCATACAGAATGTACATCTGTCTAAATAAGCAGTTTTAATTTGAGTTAACAGAATCCATTATATCAATGAATTAAAGCAGAATTCATTATATCAATGAATGAAAACAGAATCCATTATATCAATGAATGAAAACGGAATCCATTATATTAATGAATTAAACAGGATAGAATCCAAGCTTTAAACAAAATAACATTCTTGACAGAAGGAAAGCACCGATATAAAAATGCTCGTTAAAAATTTTAAAAATTTTAAAAATTTAAAAACTTTTTGACTCAAAAAAAAAATATTTACAATGTCACATCCAGGATTTCACCATCCTATTTCCAATGATCCTGGTTCAACTTTTACTCCGGAGAAGTACATAACGTTTCATTTATTTTTATCATTTATTGTCTTTTATTAAAAATTTTCGTAATTTTCAGGGATCGCTATCATTTATACACCTCTTTGGCATGTCCTTATGTATGAAATAATAATAATTCAATTATTTATTGTCATCTTTAATATTACTTTATTATATGCCTTTATTATTACTAACATATAATTCTTAGTCCCAAAGAACAATTGTCATGCGTGCACTTAAAGGACTTGAAGATATTATTGGATTAAGTATTACGGATTGTAGAAGAACTGATAAAGGTTTGAAATTTAGTTCGCCAGAAGAAATGCCGGGATGTATTCCGGATACTGTAAACAACTTTACATATGTCTACGAATTATATCAAAAGGCGGATCCTAAATATGATAAAACGTCAGTATGATTTGGTTTTTTTTTTCACTAAATTTCTTATTAATTTTATTGTTTAATTGTATATTAATTATATATCTCAGATTTACTGTTCCGATTTTATGGGACAAGAAACTTGGAACGATCGGTAAATTTCTAATTTTGTAATCATAATTTAAAATTTAAATAATTTAAATATAAAAATTTTGAGATTTTTTTTTTTTTAGTCAATAATGAATCCCCTGAGATTATGCGTATATTCGATAAAGCGTTTGATAAACTTTGTCCAGAAGAAAATCAAAAATCTTATTATCCCGAACCTTTATGTGCAGAAATTGACGAAATTGACAATTGGACAAAATTTGAAGAAAGTGCCCTTATATGTGGTATTACCAAAACTCAAAAAGAATGTAAGTTTCTCTTTAAAGAACGTTATCATTATGATTTTAAAGAAAAATGAGTAATATACTATACCCACCTCTCTTTTTTAGATGATGAGAATGTTGCTATTGTTTTTGGGATATTGGATAAAATTGAAGAAACTTTATCTAAAAAGCAATTCCTCACTGGTACCATCTTTACAGGAGCTGATATCAGACTTTGGCCCATGATCGTAAGGTAATAACATTTTGTTATTGAAAAATAAATATATATAGACTGGCTCATTTCATGATGTTCACTTGTTCACTTTACGGGTTCTATTGAATAAAATAATAGATTTGATCCAATTTGCGTCACCACCTTAAAATGTAATCTCAAACTTATCAGAACCGATTATCCAAATATTCTTCGCTGGGCAAGAGAAATTTATCAAATGCCTAAAAGTAATAAAGAAACACTTTTTTTATTATTGTATATTTCTGCTCATAACTGAGAGAATTAATTAATTATTTTTTAAAAATTATAATAGTTGCTGATACTTTAAATATGCATCATTGTAAACTCTTGCTACCCCCGGGAGTCGATGATTCAATTATCCCTATTTATGATGGACCAGGTAATAAAATTTACCCTTTTTTTTTCTTTTTGATGTAAGTATTCGCTTTTTAATTGATAAATCAACTTTTATTCATGCAGATCTTTCGAAACCTATTATCAGATCATAATTGAAATTTAGTTAATTTAACAATTTCTTGTTTGCTTTGCATGTTATTGCTTGTATGTAATCGATCTTATATATAAATATCAGATATTTTCTCCTTGTTGCTTGTTAGTGCATAATTCTTTTTTTATTTTTTTATTTATAATATCAACAGCTGGAAAAGTGCGAATAAAAATAATGCCACATTTTTTAATAAATTTATTTGAATTATTTTGAAATACTAAATATGCAAAATATGGTTAAATAGATTATCAAATGTAAAGCTCTGTTGCTTGGGCCTTTAATTAATTTTTCTTAAATAAAAATAGATAATCAAGTTCATCGATTTTGGTTTTTTAACGAATTCTCTGACATGACATGATTAGGTATTGAAGAAATTGAAGTTACACCCCCACGAGTAATAAAAAAATGTATACTGTAATTCTGTTTTTTTTTTTTAAAGAAACTTTTTGACATTCGAATAAACTTTTCTTTTAAAGAAAAAAGAAAAAAAGAAGTTCGACTTCAAATTTTGGCGACTGGAGTGTAATTTATGAGTTTTTATTATTTATCTTTTTTATAGATGCTTATATTTTATTTTTCAATTTCTTCAGGATAATTCTATAATCAAATGTATATTACTAAGATATATTTCAAAGATGTAATTCCGTTGTATAAATAATTTGGGATTTTGAAAAATAATTTGGGCAACATGTACAGGAGAAACCTTATCTAATTGGAAGAAAAACGAATCTGGAATCAGTTAATGCACTATAGAAACAATAATCGTTTGCTTGATGAAATGAAACGATATCTTGTTGCAAGAAAGATAGTACGTTTAGAAGGATATAAACAGTTGAACATTGCTGTTATAATTTAATTTGATTTATTTTATTTTCTTGTAGAATTTCGATTTTGACCTGAAGTTTTACCTACATATTATATTATAATTAATAAATTATTATTTATAAATAGTCCGAATTATGGTATGTAATCATTAATTATTATTAATATTTTAATTATTATACATTCAATTTATTTATGATACATTTTTTTTTCCAACGGAGCCATGCTCCAATAAATCTTTATTAATAAATTATAAGTTAATCTACATATTCACATATTCATTCACACCTGTGAATTAAAATATGATATATATATATAAATAAGCCTCACTACATGAATCATTTGAAGAATGTACAATTCAACTTCATCATTACACTTTACAAGATGAGATAGATAAAGGAACAATTTGTTTATTCGCTAATAAGAGTGATCCCAAAGAACTTTTTGCAACATTACATAATTTGGATGAAGAGTGTTTAGAGAAAGTATGTTTTTAATTAATTAATTTATTTATAGATTTTTTTATTTATTTATTATTTTTTTTTATATAATTAATTAATTTATTTATTTATTTATTGATTTTATTATTTATTTATTATTTTTTTTTATAATTTATTGATCTTTGGGATAAATGTTTGGTTTTCTAATTGAACGTGATGAATTCTTCGAGAGCTTACAAAAAAGTAAGTAAACTAATATTAATATCTAATAACATTTAATTATAATAATAACTTTTATTACTATTATTTTAATATCAAATTTCTTAATTTTTATAATCTTTATTTATTATTGAAATCTGCTAACGAAATATATGAATTACTTTCACAAGAAGTATATATGCTGAATGTGCCAAGATTTATCGATGAGACGTGCCTTAATTGATATAAAATTATTATTTCATTATTTTTTTATCGATTTATTGATTTCTGTAATAAATTTATTTTATTCCTTATATTAACATTTCCATAATTTGCAAAAAATAATTGAATTCGAAAAAATGAGCATCCCATTCACGTCATCACTTTCAAAGTTCATTCTGACTATTGAAAAAATGGACAAAATCTTGTTGACCCAATTTAGTTAAGACCGAAGATAAATTAATTAATATGTGTCCTCACGAATTTTCATACATTCATTCATTCATTTTTAAAAAATTTGATTCTTTTCTATTATTATTTTTTTAAACATTCAAATAAACATTTTTTAAACATTTTTCAGAATATATGAACATTTAGAAATTATTCAAATCTAATACAAACATTTTAGGGTATTTTTATTTTATATGATGGGATGAGAATTTTATTGAAAATTTACTTTATGTGATTGGATAGGAATTTTGTTGAATTTTTTTTTTTATTAATAAAACAAATAAATAATTAAAAAAAAATGAATCTAAATTACAACTACAAAAAATAATAAATCTTAATTGATAGTAATTGATTCTTTCCCCTCCATTTTTGAAAGAAATTTTAAATTAATAAATTGTTGAAAAAGTTTTGGCATTATTTTTCCACTATTTTGTCAAATAAAAATAAGACTGTCATTAATAATATCTTCATCATCAATAAATGATTTTGTTTTTTGATAACAACCTTGCAATTATGTTGGTATTGTTCCAGTTTCAAGCCAGTTTTTAGTCCATTTTCTAATTGTTCTTGCACAATACTCCCTTATCAAAAACTTTTTGTGCAGCATTAAATGCAGTATCATCATGAGGACATGTTTTTTATTTTTCAATTAATTAAAAATTCATAAATTGAACGATACTTTAAATAATTATATGCGGTAATTTTTTTTTTATCTTGATGAATAATTAATTCTAAATCTTTTATTTTTTGTACAAAATTATCTTCATCATTATTATTGTCATCAATATCTGATTCTTCTTGTGCACTTTCAAAATCATTATGTTGTTGTAAAATATCACCAGTATCAATATCTATTGTTTCTTCCTCTACATTTTCAGAATTTTCCATTTACAATGTATTATTTGTTGACTTAATATTAGTTTCTTTTTCATTAATTGGAGCTTCCTTTTGTGTAAAATTTTCAATATTGGATATAAAATATTGATTAATTGACAATGAGCCTTTAGCTGCTTTTGTAAATGTACCTGATGGACCATATTTTCGATAATATGTTTCAGTAGAATTTCCAATATATGGAGCATTTTTTGTTTTATCATTTTCTGTTAAATTGAAAGATATATCCCCAAGTTTTAATATTTTTTGAGTATAATAACTTTCATCTGAACTATCTGTTGAATAACCATCATTTGATATATATTCACTATTACTTGATATAAATTCATCATCACTTGCTGAATATTGTTCTATAAATTGGCCTGTATTTATATCTCGAACTTGATTTTTGATTCTTTTTTTAGAAGCTAACTTTTTGCGAGAAGGGGCATAATGTAACTCAGAATTTTTATAATAATCTAATAAATTACACAATTTTCAAACTTATGTAACATTAGCGAATTTCAAGATTTTTGATCAAAAACCGATAAGATTGGTGGATATACTTCTTTTAGACTATAACATAAGTTTAAAAATGATATATTTTTTTACCTTCCGCACTTAGGGGAATATTTCGTTTGGGAATATGCATTCTAATTATTTCTATGGATTTACAAAGAGAGATGCTTTTCCTGCAGAAGAATCTTCGTCAGGAAATTTTATTATAAATACACCCCAGATATTAGCGAATTATTACATTTACTTCAAACTGTTTCTTGCAATTAACACAATAATTCACACCCATAAACTAAGAATAATCGTTCAAATTCAAGATGCAGAAAAATCTAATGTTAACACTTATTCTCATTATTGCAATCTTCTGCAATTTAACTCTTGCGGGACCCGTATTATTAAAGGATCAGGTTAAAAGAACTTGTAACTTTCGTGAATGTGCTGGACCTCTTGGAACTTCTGGATTTTGTTGCAATCGAGCAGAATGCTGTAGTATAGGAGAGAATTGTTGCAACAATGGCTGTTGTCCTCCGGGTTCCATTTGTCCCTGCGAAAAATAATTTCATTAAAGAAACAATGACTCAAATGACCTGTGATTTTTATTTAAAGAAAATGGGTTTATTTTTTTATTTTTTTATTTTTTTATAATTTCTTATTTCATTTTTTATGTATTTCTGCCCATTTTATTGTATCTTCTACTTTCTATTATTTAAATATAAATATATATCTTCTCGAGTTGTTTTATTTTGTAATGAACTTATGGATTTATAGTATTTGTATATTTGACTTTCCAATTGATTCTAATAATAAATTAAATGAATTAAATATAACTCATATGAACATACGATCCATTCATTCATAAATAATATAATAATAACATTATGACTAGTGAACTACATTTCGTTCAGTAACATTATGTTAATTCTTCAGCCTTCTCTAGTTTCTTTTAAAATCGATTTATGTATTAATTTATTTTTACAACAGATAATAATACTTTGATATACCTCGACTATATTGTTCAATATCATATCATCACTCTTAATACATAACAGGTGTTATTGGTTCAGATCTTTTAAAATAAAATCATTCCCCTTATAAATATATTATATTTGCATAAATATCAAACACACTACTAAAGGTGGTGTTATATAATATGAATGTATAAATAGTGCAGATTGTAATATAATATTATATTTCTATATTTTCTTAGTATATTTATGACAATTTTTTTTGTAAAAATTAGTATGTAATTACGTTACTTATTTCCATTAAATAATAATAATTATTTTTTATTTTGCAGTGTAGATTTAATTTTTTTTTTACAAAGATGGTTTTAAATTATTATTTTATTTTATGCGATGGGAATGGGAATTTTACTGAAATTTTTTGGTTTTTTCTTCTTTTAATAAAAAAAACAAATAAATAATTGAAAAATAAAGAATAATGAATTAAAACTACTACTACAAAAATAATAGTCTTGATGATAGTCTAGTCTCTTTTTTTTATTTTTTTTGTTTTTATTAGATTACAAATAATTATTAAAAAAAAACGTCAGATATTTTTAAAGATTTTAATATAAACAAGAGTTCTAGATTAGGGGCGCTTTGTACTCATGATATTTAAATAAAATTAACTTTAAAATTTAAAGCAATAATTATTAACAACATACTTCTCTCAAAGCTTCATCATAATAAAGCCTATTTCTAATAATTTAATTTCTATTTAATGATCTTCCACCTTTAACATTTGGTAAATATTATTTGTCATTCTTATTGAAAAATTAAACATCTTAAATTTTCTAATTAAATTTGAACCTCCAAGACCACCAGAATGAAAAAGTTTCAATCTTGTGATTGAAATTCTGAACAAGTCATTTTTTTTATTCAACAGGTGGAGGAACTATATAATTAATTATAATTTATTATTAAACGTCATATGTATATTTTTATTAGTATTTTATTAGTATTTTATTAATTTTAATTCATTAATTACCTGCGCATCAAAGGAAGCATCCAGATTTCCATTTTAGAATAACATAAATTATTATAAATATTCTTGATACAAAAATTTCATACAATGTTTCTGCCTAACCACTCTAACCACTGTAGTCAATTATAAAATAATTGTATGAAAATCGTAAGTGCATAACTATAAACTCCAACATGCATTACAGGAATATTTAATCACGCTGTACTAGATTTCTTTTACTAGGATCCATCCGGATTTATAGGATTAAGGATCGGAACACTAGGCATAGGCATTATCTAAAATAGTGAACTTGAAAAAGTGTCGCATTCGAGAAAAAGATTAATCGTAGATAATTTCAAATGTATATTTATTTTTTCTATATCAATAAAGCTGATCTTGTTTGAATAAATTCGTCGACTCCACTGCGATAGCGAAAAACTTATAATGTAGGCAATAGATTTAATTTTTTTCGATTTTTATTAAATCGATAAAGTTAACGCGATTTTTCCGATCAGTGAAAATAAAATTTATGCTAAAAAATACTATATGTGAGAAATCGGAATTTATTACAAATATAACTTATTTACAAATATAATAATCTATTTATCTATTTATTAATAAAATATATAGACTTCTGACTTATATTTTTTTATACACAAATCATGTTACGTTCTTGACTCAATTAATTGCATCATAATTGCGTTATTTAAACTATAAATACGTTCTTACAATCTAAGTGGACAAAGGAAGCAAAAATTCACACGTATACGGAAAGAAGATATCGACCAGATTATATTGAAAGAATATTATTTGCATATAGAAACGGTGATATCTCAACTCAACGTTGTAGGAGTAACGAACCCGGTTGTTTCATTATTCAACTGAAAATACCTGACAGTGATCAAGTTATCCGTGTAGTTATAGGCAATTACTGGACAATAACTTTTTATAGTTCAGCACGTCGATACTGGGATAAAAATGTCTATTAATCCAATTAAGTAAGCCAACTTTTTTATTTGTGTATATATATATATATATTAACCAAACTTATCTATAATATAGAAAATTTTTCAACAAAATTAAACCGAACAAGAAAGTACGAAATTTAAATTAAGTTTAGAGGATTCGATTTATTTTCTTATTTACTTATTTACATCTTGTTATGAAAATTTATCAGAATAAAAATGAATTTTCGACAAAACGTGATGAGCATTATCCTGATCGTACTGATCGTAAAGACAGGTTTGCAATATTTGTTATTCAGATTTTATATTAAATCTGAAGCTTGCCATTTTTATTTAACATGGTATATATTTAAGGTTTATTGTGGATTTCACATACTATGACGATTCAGATGCGCTTTTAGTAGAATTTACCAGAGAACCAGAAGACATTTGTGATGAAGCTACTGGTTACCTTCTTGTTTGTTTCAATGATATTGGTAAAATAGTGTCAATTCGAATAGCATCACCATCAAAGTATATCCGAGGAATAGCAAGCGAGAAACCGTCCTTTACACTCAATCCTACTTATGATGAGGAATTTGACATGTTTAAAATTAATTTTACAGATTCTGTTCCCATGACCATCTTCAGAAAAACTGAAGTCGAAGGTGTTGAGCTGGAATTAGATAATGAAGGAAGGCTCGTTACATTGTTGTTTCATAATGCCAGTAACAAAATGTCAAACATATCAAAAACAAGCGTGTAATGGGAAAAGGCAGATATATCATTATTTAATCGTTTAAAAAAAATTTAAATAATTTGATTTTATGATAATCGGGTAATATATATTTTCAATATGTAATAAAAAAATAAAATAATGCAACTTTTGACTTTTGATTATAACTTTCACAAAGGCTCTTTTTGGTGATCCACAATGTATCTGAATTTGAAGTTTTAACCTTATCCAATTCCCCGAAGATGCTCTGGAATAACTATATATGGGTCTTCAACATACCTTAAAACGATCCAATTTTCTTCACATAATTCTTTCTTGAGTTGATCCCGTGCTTGCTGTTTAATAAAATTATTAGGGTTTCCTTTATGAAAGAATTTGTGTTATTTTTCCATGGATTTCGATAGCAAACCCATAATCATAGTAAGGAATATCAAGTTCTAATCCTCGAGGATGTTTAAGGGTTTTTAGAGAAATCATCTATGGCGGTTCAAGATATTTTGATATAATCTCTCGGCATAAATTTTCTCTTTTAAGCAGTAAGGACGTCATTCTTTATCATCTTTTATACAAACCATGTATGCTCTTTATTGCAACACCGTAATAAGGGTGATTGGTTATTAACATACTTCTCTGAAAGACATTGTCCATTTCGATTAAATGCAATTTTTTTAGCATCTTCAAGAGTAAGACGAGCATTACCTGCACAATGCGGACACCACTTCCCTTTTTTTTACATTGCTAAGAGTTGCATGCCATAAATGACCTTTAATGCGCCGTCATAATAATGGTAATCGATAATTAATATATTTTTCTGAAAGGCATAACTTTATTGATAGTAGATAATAATAATATTTTTTTAACGCTATTACAAATGCAAAAGGATAGAATCGTGGAGTAGGAACAAAGAGGGAGGAATAAAACATGAAAAACTTCAATCGGAAATAATTTAGATACTCTATGTCTGCATTTTTTTTTCTCGTTATACATTTCACGCATCTCGGCTCAATCTTTACCTGATGAACTTGAAGATGAACGAGTAGAAGATGAAGGAGGATGATGATGCTTCACTTGGTTGATCGGATCCCCTCCTATTCATGCTTTGGGTAAGTGTATAGCGTTGATTAATTTCACTTCGATGTTTCGAATTCAGTTATACTTTGACTAAAATTATCATGGTAAGTTTCTAGAATTCGCTCGACTTCGTTATATTTCTGGTCAGATTATTAATCGTGGAAATAATATTCTGCGCTTCTGTTACATAGTTGGCACCACGAGAATTTCTTTTTTGTAACAAGTTCATCATTAATTTTGGCCGATTTCTAAGAGTGCATTACGAGAGTTTGTCATCGGCAATTTTTTGCCTGATATCACACAAAAAGAGTCACATGTCAATGAGTCTCACACTTAAGGGAATATCTGAAAATTAAATCATATTTTCTGAAACGCTAAATGGATACATGTAGGATTAAGATAATGCATTTTCTTAAAACAAAAATCAAATATAATAATTTTATTGTGAAATAAAATATTCTCAAATATTCTTTTTTATAAACATAAGTCCATCAAAAGAGGGTAATAAAACTTGTGTGGTTCTTGGATCATTCTTCACATGGTCATTAAATTGATATAGGTCTATAGCACTTTTCTTTTGTTTCTGTTGTAATGGGTTGAGTTTACCTTTTGCTTTAAGCTTTGGAACATTGTGTACTTGTCCGTAGAACAAAACTTAATAAAATTTTAAAATTATTTAATGAAGCAAATAAGTAAATAAAACAACAAAAACCAAATGGATCTTACCATTGTCTGCAACCATAATACCATTGTCTGCAAGTAGGTTACGTTCAAGAATGATATCATAATGTTTTATATATCCATTTTTATTCGCATCTAAAAAAAAAAAAGGAATAAAAAAAGCATTTGTAAAGTAATTATTATTAAATTATAAATAATTATAAATAATTATAAATAATTATAAATAAT
>PQFF01000164.1:340355-353224 GCA_003547095.1 Diversispora epigaea
AATTATAAATAATTATAAATAATTATAAATAATATAAAATCTTACCTAAAAACACAAAATCAAATGGTTCGAAATTATCCAAAGCTTCAAGTCTAAATTCATACATAAAAGAATAATCCCGACACAAGTGATAAAATTATTATGTTTATCTTATTAATAAATACATTATTTAATCATTTACTTACACCATTACACCATCACCTAGAATCAATTCTACTAAATCAAGATATCCGGCATTATTAATATTCCTATAGGCCATTTCATGATATTTTTCCCCATATTCCACTGAAATTACTTTTGCTCCATCAGTATTACCCATTCTTCTTAATCCTTCAGCAAAACAAGCTGCAGAATATCCTGTATACGTTCCAAGTTCTAATATTCTCTTTGCTTTAAGCATTTGAATAAGGAATGTAAAGAAAGCACCTTGTGACGGTGATATCATCATATTACTATTTTTAAGATCCTCTGCGGTATTTTTATAAATCAATTGAATTTTTTCGGGTAGTTTAAAGGACATGGATTCAGCGTAGGATACATTTTCATTCTGTATAAAAATGGGCTCCGCAGCACGAAGAGACTGAGAATTATGGAATTCTCGAGGAAGTAAAAAATTCTTTTTAGTATTTGATATAACAGCTCTTGATGAAAGTGATAATTTATTGAATATTCGAGGCAACATCGCGAAAAATATACAATTCCCACGTTATGCACTTTACGATAATCGGGCTTATTATATAAAAAATTTTGGCATAATGCGAGTTCAAATTATTTTGCGTTTAAAGTAGCAAGTATCACCCTTTTATAAACTTTTCAAGGGTCAAAATTTTATTACATCATTTAAGAAGCCATTTGTACTACATGAAAAACTGGTGCATAATATCTCCATTGTTCTTTTCCTTTTAGGAATTGTGTATATATGTAGGGCCACATATTTGTATAGTTTTATAGTATCAATGATATATTTATTCTTTGACATTCAGCAAGAATAATATTTATTTTATTATTTATTTTGATCAAAGTATGTACAGAACAGAAATTAATAAAAATATAATAAAATCCAAAGTATTTCATTATTCTATAATAAATTTAATAAATTTTCGAACCAATTTTATGTATTGGTTACAGAATTTCTAATTCAATTCAATTCAATTCAATTCAATTCAATTCAATTACATTCGCTCCAAAGGTTTAAGACCTAACAATTTAAGAGCATTGCCCAGTGTTATTCGAGCTGCCCAATACATTAATAATCTAGCTTCAGCTAATTGACGTTCCGTCCCCATCACATATAATGTTTCTAAAGTAACCGAAACAATATGACACAATTTCATTATGTAAGTTACAATAGTGCATGGCTCTAACGTGTACTTAGCAGACTTGATGACATCGGGATATTGAGCAATCATATTTATAAGGTCAATCGCAGATTTTTCTGTTAATAGATCCAAGTTTGCTGATGGATTTATTTCAAGACCACAATTGCGTTCAATAGAACATAGACGCGCGTGGGCATATTGCAAATACGGACCAGTGTCTCCTGTAAAAATATTAATAATTGTTATGTTATTTATTATTATTTTATAATCACATTTAGACAAATTTATGTGTAAATATAATATAATGTAAATATCATATAACAAAAATATCAAATAATAATTACCTTCAAAAGAAAACATTCTAGTCCAATCAAATGAATAATTACGAATTCTATTATTTAATAAAAAACAATTGTTAATATTTATATTAATAATAATGAGATAGAGAATATGAATCACCTTTTAGCTGACATATCTTGAATCATTATAGCTGAAATTCCAATTATATCCGCAACATAATCCGGATTATCTACTTGTGAATATTTTTTTTCATTTTGCCTCATAACTTCATGCATGCTTTCCTTGGTTTGTTCAAGAATATCATCCAAAAAAACAGCAGTACCTTTACGTGTACTCATTCCTTTAACCATACCAAAGTTTATATGTTTGCACCGATCAAACCATTCGATTCCCATTAATTCTAAGATTTTGAATAGTTGCTTGAAGTGTAATTCTTGTTGTGAACTCACCGCATAGTAAATGGCATCAAATTCGTATTTTTCATACCTTTCCAGAATAGCACCAATATCACGCGTTAAATATAAAGTAGTACCATCCTTTTTTTGGAGTAATGCAACATCTAACTTGTACTTGGTCAAATCGACGATTAGTGCTCCTTCAGATTCTTCAGCAATATTTTTTTCTTTGAGTATATTTAATGCTCGCATCATGCTTTCATTACTTATTTGAGATTCCCCAGAATATACATCGAAATCAATGTTGAGACGCGCATAGGTTTCCATATATTTTTTTATACTAAGCTCTCTGAATTTTCTCCATAAAGCCAATGCTGTTTCGTCACCTACAAAGTAATTTGAACTTTACAATTAAAATTAAATTAAAGTATTAATCGATTATAAAGAATATAATTAAATACCATCTTCCATTTTCTTAAAATAAGCACGTGCCTTCTCATCTACGTCAGGATTTCCTTCAATACTAGCCTACACTTGTCCATAAATAATTAAAGGTCTTTGAATTCTGTCTATAAAATCTTCATAACAAGTAACTTAATAAATACTTACATTGATTTTTACATAAACATCGTACAAATGTTTAATTGGATTTTTAAGTAATTCCTCTTCGGATCCAAATTTTTCAAATCCAATAGCCAATAAACCTAAGTGTTAAGAATTATGAAATTATCACCAAAAGTCTGTAAAAAATACTCCGTGACACCTTTCAGAAATCCCATGAAAGTCAAGATAACACATACCATATTGTTTACCCCAATCACCAAGATAATTTAATCCAATGGCTTTCCAACCATTAGCAACGTGGACGTTCTTGACAAAATTTCCGATAATAGTACTACGCAAATGTCCAGCATGGAAGGGTTTAGCTATGTTTGGGCTACTATAATCGATAACGCACGATTTACCAGATCCCGATTGATTTATACCATAGTTTTCTTTTTTCTCATATATATGGGCAAGGAGTATTTTTGCAAGAAGAGGATATGAATATCGAAAATTTAAGTAATACCCGGCTTGTGAAATTTCAGTTATGTACTCATTAGGTATAAGCTAAATAAAAATTTTAGTATTTAATAGGGAAGTTATTAATTAAGAAATTAAATGTCATGAGAAAATAAATATAATACCTTCTCGACCCAATTGATTGGATCACCTGAAAGTCGAAGTCTAGGAAGTGCGATAGTGAGATCGCCAAGTTCGGGATTTCTAGAAACCTCCAATAATTTAAAAATTTCGTCGGCTGTTTTCCCAGCAAATTCAGAAATCATTGATGCAACAATTCCTCGAAATATGTCTAATTTGTTGTTCTCATAATCGGCGTCTTTAATTTGAGGTAAGGATTTGATAATATTATTACCATTATTACTATGATCTAATTTCACTGCCAATTTCAAAGCCGACGTTTCTTCCATTCTGTCAGTCCAATCCTTGCAAAAATACAAACTTCCTTTTTTTCCCGATGCTTTCAATATACCACAAACAGAGAAGTCCGCCAATATAGGTTTTTCAGAGTGAACTAAATAGTTTTGAACACGATTAAGTTGATGTTTGACAAAATGGCGTATAACTTTTATCATGGCTTTGAAGGTGACTCATTATTGCGAATCTCCAACGGAAATTTATGCGATCAGTCGATCATATTTCAAAGTGATATTGAACTGTAGATCATATATAAAATTTGATAAGGTTACACAAATTTTCTTTAATTCGTCACGAATAACGTGAATCTAATTAATAAAAATCATCAGGAAATTTTTTATAACAAAAACTATTGAAATAAAAAGATTATTGAAGGTTATTGGACCAATAATCTTTGCAAATATGTCAAAAGTTATCAAAGATTATTAATACCAATGATCCATGTTAATAATGAACTTAGAACAAAAGAAAGAAAAAATTAATCAAAGCAAGAAAGCATGACAGAAATGGTAAACAAGTTGTTGAAATAATAACTTTCATGCATATTGGGTGTATAAATGATTATACATGTTGTCAAAACTAATTTGACCTTAACTCAACTCTTAAAATTTCAATTTTTAATTGTGTCTGACTCAACTAATTGCATCAATCACTAGTAAAAATCAAAATTTGCTTTGACTCAACTCCAATTTTTCTTAATTTTAATTGCATCTGACTCAATTCAATAGTTTTGATGACATGTATATAAATGATCATATCAGATACAAATTAATTGCATCAGATATTCAATATATCAATTTTTGACTTGTATAATATTTTATACCTTTTTTTAACCAGAAAATAAAAATATATTATTAAATAAAAGTAATAAGAAAAAAAAAAGAAGTTCCCAATTATCTCAGGTTAAGAATAATATAAATATTTCAAAGTTGAATAAGAACATATCTGTAAATAATTATAACAATAGATAACAGTATATATATATTGTTATCTACTTATGTTATATTGTTACCTACTTATAAATATACTGTTACCTACTTATAGATATATTATTACCTACTTATTTATAGTTATTAGACTATTATAGTCTCAAGTAGACATGTGGATTACAAAACTTAAGTCATTCAAATGATGGGTTAATTACAAAACTCAAATCACTTAACTAATAATATATTCTTAGATATAATTATATTTGCATACTAAATTATTTTGGGATTCTGAAATTGCAATTTTGGAGAAAAAAGTTAAAATAGTTTTTTATAGAAAACAAAATTATTTTACTTAAAACCTGAAATTTTTTGACCACCCAGATAAATTTTTTGATTAAAAATACATATAACTAAGTACTTTTTTTATTTTTATATATAGAATAAATTCTGTATAAATCTCAAAAAAATGAAGTACTTTTTTTATTTTTATATATAGAATAAATTCTGTATAAATCTCAAAAAAATGAAATACCTCAAAAATCTAAAATTAATTTTGAGAACATGTATAGGTATAATATGTGAATCACAAAACTTAAGTTATTCAGGTGATGGTCAATCATAGAACTCAAGTTATTTGAATAATAGGTAGATCATATATTTTACGTCATTCGATTTGGTCAATTTTTGATATTATTCATATATGACATATTGTATACCGATTTGGTGTTTATAGTCGATTTTTGTCGTTAGGGTCAGGTTTGAAATATATAGTATCACTGGTTGAATGAACAAAAATCAGAATTCTATTAATGATGCAAATATGTATAAATCGAACATTTTATTTGTAAAAATTCATAAATTAGAAATTCTTATTTATAAATTGAAAAAAATCAATCATTTATACTTAATAAATCTTAGCAAATTTAGCTATCAATCGGAATCTTATTCATGATAAAACCATTCTATTTTTTTTTATTTGACCAGTGTGTCCAAATAATATTTATGACCTGACTTTGTGTAATGTATTCAAATACTAATATACCTGCCGCCCAAATTCAAAATTCAAATGCCGAAATCCCAAATGCCGAAATTCCAAATCCCAAATCCCAAATTATAATTAGTATTTTTTGCCGAAATCCCAAATCCCAAATCCCAAATACTAGTAATTTGTGCATTTTGGCGTCCCAAATCCCAAATTATTTGGGATTTGGGTAACATGTATAAATATTAATTAAGGATGTGATATATAGTATTAAATTATTATCAATTAAAGTTAAAGCATATAGTGCCAAATTGTTATCACTTATCTAATGCCCTACTAAAGTATAATTTTATAATATATATATTTGTAATTGGTGATTTACTTTTTTTACTTGAAATATTCCTTATCTGGTATTAGTAATACCTGTTATAATTAGAGGTACAGACTTATACTAGGATTTGAATCATGTTTTCATCTCAATTTTTACATCAATTTGTTATAATATAATAAAATATGACTANATAAATCTTAGCAAATTTAGCTATCAATCGGAATCTTATTCATGATAAAACCATTCTATTTTTTTTTATTTGACCAGTGTGTCCAAATAATATTTATGACCTGACTTTGTGTAATGTATTCAAATACTAATATACCTGCCGCCCAAATTCAAAATTCAAATGCCGAAATCCCAAATGCCGAAATTCCAAATCCCAAATCCCAAATTATAATTAGTATTTTTTGCCGAAATCCCAAATCCCAAATCCCAAATACTAGTAATTTGTGCATTTTGGCGTCCCAAATCCCAAATTATTTGGGATTTGGGTAACATGTATAAATATTAATTAAGGATGTGATATATAGTATTAAATTATTATCAATTAAAGTTAAAGCATATAGTGCCAAATTGTTATCACTTATCTAATGCCCTACTAAAGTATAATTTTATAATATATATATTTGTAATTGGTGATTTACTTTTTTTACTTGAAATATTCCTTATCTGGTATTAGTAATACCTGTTATAATTAGAGGTACAGACTTATACTAGGATTTGAATCATGTTTTCATCTCAATTTTTACATCAATTTGTTATAATATAATAAAATATGACTATAATAGTAAAATATAACCATAGTAATAAAATGTAACTATAATAATAAGACATGACTGTAATCATGTATCGTGACTATAGTTGTGTGTCATAACCATGGTTATATATTGTAATTATGATCATATGTATACATGTTTTCAAAATTAATTTTGGGAACATGTATAGTACAAATATAATTGAATCAAGGCAAATTTTGATTTTTACTAGTGATTGATGCAATTAGTTAAGTCAGATGCAATTAAAAATTGAAATTTTAAGAGTTGAGTCAAGGTTAAATTAGTTTTGATGACATGTATAGTTTAGATTACAGTACGTAAAGGATCTGAAAGTAAAAAACAGCATATACAAGAAAAAACAAAAATTTTTATTTTATATTTTATTAAACAATTACATCCTGTACTTATATATTTTATTTGTAACAATAAAGTAAATTTATTTTTTTGTTTTTTTATATAATATAAATGTTATAATAAGCATATTACAGTAAAATAAAGAGATGAAAGAATTTTTTAAAATCAAATTAGTATGAAACTAAATAAGAATAGTGAGAATAGGATTGCTAATGAAGTTTTTTCTTTAAAATAAAAAACAAACTTAAGCAAAATAAACCAAATCCAACTATTCCACCTAAAATATATTTTAGTTGAAAAAATTTTTGTTCTCCATTTTGAGTTGTAATGTTAAAAGAGTTAAATTCATTTTGAGTTGTAATGTTAAAAGAGCTAAATGATAAAAAAACATATTCATTTTCAAAATCCATGGTTAATTTTGCATCAAAGATTTTTAGAAATTCTGTTCCAAGAAGGTTTACATCTGTGAAGTGTGAGTTAATAGGTGGTAATTGTGCTAGAATAGGAATGTTGTTTATATGCACTCTATAAACAGATGAATCAAGCATGGTTACTTTAAATGATTCATATACCTCCTCACAAATGAAAGTCGTTGGGGATCCTGTATCAATAAGGAAGTGTACATTCTTAACTTCTTGCTTGATTTGTACTGGTAAAGAGATGAAAATTCTGAAATAAGGACCAAATATGATCCCCCTTACATATTTCACTTCTGTATGAAGAGAATTTGATAAGTATTTGATATTTAGTTTTTTAGAAATTTCTTCATGGATTTCTTTAGAATGAACATCTGGTAATAGGAGGTCAAACATCTGTACTGGATACAAAATACTATCGATTTCATCAATTATGTTTTTTGACATACTTTTATTTGAAAAAAGTTTAAGAAAGCTGGTATCACGTGCATAAAGTTAAAAAACCGAAGGCTAATAAAAGTTTTACTTTTTTTAGATTGATCACTAACTTTAAATGAATAGAAATACCAATCGAATGAAAATTTTCTAGCCTGAGAAAAGAATTATATTTTAGAGCGCAGTAGCAAAGGTATCGTTTTTGATACATCTAAAGGCTTTGCAGCGCAGTATGCTATTTATTGCACGTGGTAATCACCGGCTTCAGCCGAAAATTTTTTTTCGAACGCAACTATTGGTTTGTGATGTGATTTATAAAAGGCTTCGAATCGACTTAGCAAAGAAGTCCTCACCCGAGTCTCCTCACTTGTACTATATTTTATATTAATTAATTAATCCATCCATCCGTTTACGAGAAATATGGTATATAATAATTATTTTTTTTTTAGTTTGAAGAAATATTTAGAAATATCAGTCTTTTGACAAAAAAATTTTTTTTTGTTATAAAAATGCGCATAGGTGAACTTTACAATTGATCAAATCCGCTCCCTTGTAAGTTAATATATTTATAGATTGGCAAAAAAAAAATTATTAAAATATTATTTATTATGCATTATAATAATATAATTTTTTTTTTTAAATTAGATGGATAAAGTGTCCAACGTGCGCAATATGTCGGTCATTGCGCATGTTGATCATGGAAAGTCTACATTAACCGATTCTTTGGTTTCTAAAGCTGGTATTATCTCTTCAGCAAAAGCTGGTGAAGCACGGTTTACTGATACTCGACAAGATGAACAAGATCGATGTATCACAATAAAATCTACTGCCATTTCAATGTATTTTGAATTGAAAAAAGAAGACCTGGGTGATGTAAAACAAAAAACTGACGGTAATCTTAATTAATATAATTTAAATTCCTTCCTTTATTTAATCATTTATTATTAATAATATTAATTATTAAAAATTTTTAAATACCTTTTTTAGGAAATGAATTTTTGATTAATTTAATTGACTCTCCCGGACATGTTGACTTCTCTTCAGAAGTTACTGCTGCCTTACGTGTTACTGATGGTGCTTTAGTCGTCGTTGACTGTGTTGAAGGTGTATGTGTACAGACAGAAACTGTCTTACGTCAGGCTCTCACCGAACGTATCAAGCCTGTAGTGATCATTAACAAAGTTGATCGCGCATTATTAGAATTACAACTCACAAAAGAAGATTTATATACTGTAAGAATATTACATTGCATTAATGGCTTAATCGATCTTTACTAATATCTTTTTACTAACATTAGTCATTCCAACGTACAATCGAATCGGTAAATGTTATTATCTCAACTTACTTTGATAAAACGCTCGGTGATGTGCAAGTTTATCCAGAAAAGGGCACAGTCGCTTTTGGTTCAGGTCTTCATGGCTGGGGTTTCACTCTACGTCAATTTGCTAGTCGTTATTCTAAAAAATTTGGTGTTGACCAAGAGAAGATGATGCAAAAACTGTGGGGTGAAAACTATTTTAACCCTGCTACCAAGAAATGGACTACGAAGTCAAATACACCTGAGGGAAAGAATCTTGAACGAGCTTTCTGTATGTTCGTCCTGGATCCTATATTTAAATTGTTTGACGCTATCATGAACTTTAAGAAAGAAGAAGCTTCCAAGATGATTGAAAAATTGGACATACAACTAAAGAGTGATGAGAGGGATCTTGAAGGAAAAGCTCTCCTTAAAGTTGTGATGAGAAAATTTTTACCAGCTTCAGATGCTTTACTTGAAATGATTGTCATTCATCTTCCATCTCCATTAACTGCTCAAAAATATCGATCTGAATCGTTATACGAAGGTCCTGCTGATGATGAATGTGCTATTGGCATTCGAGATTGTGATCCTAATGCACCACTTATGTTGTATGTATCTAAAATGGTACCGACATCCGATAAAGGTCGTTTCTATGCTTTTGGTCGAGTGTTTTCTGGTACCGTACGATCCGGTCTTAAAGTTCGTATTCAAGGTCCTAATTATGTACCAGGAAAAAAGGATGATTTGTTTGTAAAACCTATTCAACGAACTATTCTCATGATGGGGCGTTATGTGGAACCAATTGAGGATTGTCCAGCTGGGAACATTGTTGGTCTTGTTGGTGTTGATCAATATTTACTTAAATCTGGTACTATTACCACATCAGATGCTGCACATAATTTGAAAGTTATGAAATTCTCTGTATCCCCGGTAGTGCAAGTTGCGGTGGAAGTAAAAAATGCTAATGACTTGCCAAAATTAGTCGAAGGTTTGAAGCGTCTTTCTAAGTCAGATCCATGTGTTCAATGTTCTACCTCCGAATCCGGTGAACATATTGTGGCTGGAGCTGGTGAGCTTCACTTGGAAATTTGTTTAAAAGATTTAGAAGAAGATCACGCTCAGGTCCCGATAAAGACAGGTGACCCAGTGGTCTCATATAGAGAAACAGTCCAGGCCGAATCACAAATGGCTGCTTTGTCCAAATCGCCAAATAAACACAACCGTATATATATGAAGGCCTTGCCACTTCAAGAAGAACTTGCACTCGATATCGAAAACGGGAAACTTACCCCACGTGATGATTTTAAAATTCGTGCTCGTACCCTGGCTGAAACTTATGGATGGGATGTAACCGATGCTCGTAAGATTTGGTGCTTTGGTCCTGATACCACGGGTCCAAATTTATTAGTAGACGTAACAAAGGGGGTACAATATCTTAATGAAATTAAGGATTCATGTGTTGCTGCTTTCCAATGGGCTACAAAGGAAGGAGTTTGTGCTGAAGAGAATATGCGATCTTGTCGATTTAATGTTATTGATGTGGTATTACATGCCGATGCAATTCATCGTGGTGGTGGTCAAATCATTCCTACTTGTCGTCGTGTTATCTATGCTGCAAGTTTATTAGCCACCCCCGGTATCCAAGAACCTGTCTACCTTGTCGAAATTCAATGTCCCGAAAGCGCAATGGGTGGTATTTATGGAGTACTGAATAGACGTCGTGGTCATGTCTTTACAGAAGAACAACGTCCTGGTACACCATTGTATAACATCAAAGCCTATCTACCCGTAAGTATTTATTCAAAGTTTTGGTTATGTTTACATGTTGGATTTACTTTTGAGAATTTAAAAACAATTATTTATTATTATTATTTTTTTTAATATTATTTTTAGGTAAATGAATCTTTTGGCTTCACCGCAGACTTGAGGTCTAATACTGGCGGACAAGCTTTCCCACAGGCAGTCTTTGATCAGTATTTATCGTTTCATTTCTTTATACAGTTTTGTGAATCTTTTGCTGGATTAAATTTTTACTAATTATGTTATTTTTATTTTATTTTTATTTTTAACTTAAATTTTCAATATTACTTCTAAAATTAACAGCTGTAAGTAAATTTTGATATCTAATTAATATTAATAATAATATTATTATTATTTGAATTTCTTTAATTTACGGAATATATTAAATAATCTGGAAATTTTTTATTTAGGGCAATTAATGAACGGAACACCATTAGAACCCGGAAAAGTGTTCGATCTCGTTAAGGGAATAAGAAAAAGAAAGGGTCTTTCAGAAGATATCCCTAGTCTTGACAAATATATGGACAAGTTGTAATGAGGGAGAATTTAGAACCCGTTGTAATTTGTTATTTAAAATGCTTGTAACATAAAGATTATCTCTTAATTAAATTTTTGAAAAAAAGAGATAATCATTAAAAAATATTTAAAAATATTTAAAAATGATTTAGATTTTTTAAATTAAATTATATCCATATTGTCAAATTTTATTTATTTCAATTTTATGGACATTAAAAAGTTCTTTCAATTTGGATCATTATTTTTTTCTAATGAATGCATTATTAAATTTATTAAATCATGAACTTTAAAATGTTGCCTGGCCTGGTAGAAATCAATGAATCATGTGCAACGATTAAATATATTATATAGTGTCAATCTACTATTATCAACTCTTCTTTAGACTTTGTAAAATCATGAGCTTTTTACAATATAAGACTCATATTGAAGAAGGCGACTTAGTTATCGCGTATATAGTATGGCCATTTCAATTTCTCTTCGTTATTTTTATTTATTTTTATTTATTCACAAAATTAAATTCAGACTCGTGAGAACATGATGCCTCTAATTGTGAATCCGACGATGACATATAACAATAAATTTGGTACCTTCAAGCATTCGGATATGGTTGGGAAAGAATACGGCTCCAAGGTATATACTTATTCAATTCTTTTGCTTGCAATGTAGCCTTTCTGAGTGACAATAAAATAATTCGTATTGATATAAATTTTCACTATTTTAAACTACTAATGGAATTAAGTTTGGTTTTGGTTAAAGATTTCATCACATAATGGACGAGGATTTATGTATCTTTTACATCCAACGCCAGAGTTATGGACACACGTTGTTCCTCATCGGACGCAAATTTTATATATCGCCGATATTTCTTTTATTACTACATATCTTGATCTAAAACCCGGATCAATTGTCTTGGAATCAGGTAAATAATTATTATAAAAAATCAAATCGGATAAAAAAGAATTAAATTCTTTCTAATCAAATATTTTTGAATGTGTTTCCTAGGAACTGGTAGTGGCTCATTTTCACATTCTTTGACCAGAACGATTGCACCAAATGGTCATTTATATACTTTCGAATATCACGAGGAAAGAGCAAAAGCTGCCAAGTACTTAATTGTTTTTTATATACATACATATATCCATGATTAAATAAGGAAATCATAATTATTAAATCATTTATTTTTATTGTTTTTAGGCAAGATTTTGAAAGACATGGTCTTGCTGATTTAATTACCATAGAGTGTAGAGATGTTTATAAGAGTGGGTTTGAAATAACCGATACAGTACATGCTGGTAAGATTACTTTTTTAATATATATATATATATATACATTTACATCTCTAATATTTTGATGTTAATAATGACAATGACATATTTTAGTCTTTTTGGATTTGCCTGCACCTTGGGATGCTATTGCGTCAGCCAAAAGGGCTTTCAAGGTATAATTCTTAATTCTTTCTATTATTATTATTATTATTATTATTATTATTATTATTATTATTATTATTATTATTATTATTATTATTATTATTATA
>PQFF01000164.1:358923-409405 GCA_003547095.1 Diversispora epigaea
AAAAAAAAAAAAAAAGAATCAAAACTTGATTATAAACAAAACTACAATTTTAGTTATAAAGTAGATTTAACATATACACCAATGATCTTGGCCAAAGAATTTAAAAATTCTCGTGTGGCCCGAGATTTTGAATTCACCACAAACAAGAATGACACACCAGTAATAATACAATTTGCAAGTAATGATAACGTGGAATTATTGAAAGCCTTAGAATTCGTTGTTGGATATGTGGATGGGGTTGGTATGTCATGTTATGTATGTAATTTTTGTGTCGTGGTGGTTACTAAATATTCCAATTTTAATTTCAAGATATAAATTGTGGATGTCCACAGAAATGGGCAATACACGAAGGTATTGGAGCTCATTTAATGGAAGAACCAGAAATTGTCAGAGATATGATTAGAACGATTAAAGGTAGTGGATTGAATATACCGACTTCTATAAAGATTAGAATTCATAATGATATAAAGTAAGCATTAAAGAAGAAAATTCATTCCTACTCTCCCATAAAAGATAATAATTCGTGCATTTTTTTTTCGTATAGAAAAACTCACGAATTTGTGAAACGTGCGGAAGTCGCCGGATTAGATTTCATAACTGTTCATGGTAGAACACGTCGTGCAAAATCATCTTCACCCGTCAATGTCATGGCAATAAAATTATGTAAAGAATCAATAAATATTCCATTAATAGCTAATGGTGATGTATTTTCGTTGAAGGATGCAGAAAAATTATATGAGGTTACCAAGTGTGATGGAGTTATGAGTGCAAGAGGTTTATTAAAGAATCCTACACTTTTCACGGGACTTGAATATACATCTTGGAATTGTATAGAGAAATTTGTTAAACTTTCTATTGCTTATGGAACAAATCATTTCATTTTTCATCATCATTTGTGAGTAAAAATTAAATAATTTTAATTAAATAATTTGATAATTTTTTTTTTAACTTTATTTTTTTTTTCTAGGATGTATATGTTCGAAGATGTTATGAGTAATGCTGAGAGAAAAACTTTTAATGCATTAACAAGTATTCCAGCTATCATTGATCACTTGGAAGAAAATTATGGTTTACAAATATAAACACATACGCACGCACGTGCACACACATTTATATTTCTAAAAGTTGAAAATAAATTGAATTTTTTATTTTTATTATAATATATCACTATACAGTGAGGATGTAAAGGGTTTCTTAAAAACAAAATTAATACAGTTATTACATAAATGCTATGAAACAATTAATAATGGGTTAGTAAATCTGAAAGAAAAATTATTATTATTATTATTTTTACCGGAAGATCGGATCAAACATCAGTCTGCATTTCATCATCATCAGATCTATCTTCCCTAAAACGCGGGTTCTATTAAAGAAAATAAAAATTAAAAGATTATTTAAATATAGAAAATATAAAAAATATAAATAAAAAATTATTTAAATATTTTAAATATAGAAAATATATATTAAAATATATATATATATATTAATAATATTTATTAATAATTAATAATATTAAATAATATTATAATATAATTACCTTAACTTTTTCATGACCATAATTTTCTTCTTGTTCTTCTTCCTGTCTACCACGTTTTTTGGATGTTAATGCTTTAAAAAAGTAATGACAACGAAAACAACGTGAAATAAAAAATGTTAATGAGAATTAAAAAAAAAACAATTATAAAGTAAAAAAAGAAATGTGTATACGAACTTTTGCCTTTGTATTCTGCGGCACCAGTAGGAATTGTAGTAATAGCCTCGTATTCTTCTTTTTGTCTTCTTGCACGTTCTTCTTCTTGTTTAGCACGAACATGACCCCAACCACCTCGTCCAACATCATAGTCTTGGCGGTACTCATCACGAACCTATTACAAAATATTTAATAATTAATAATTAATAATAATAATAATAATAATAATAATAATAACGAAATAACAAATTTTGATATTATTTACCTGACCGCCAGACCTTCCTCTTCCATATTGTCTTCCATCTCTATAACCAGGATCTAAATCTGTCCTGATGATTCGTTCATCTAATTTTGTACTGTTTATGTATTTCATACAATCTAATGCATCTTGGTGATGATAATATCTTTAAAAAAAAAAGAAAGAAAGAAAAATAATAAGTTTACATAAAAAATAAAAATAAAAACTCCAAATTTTAAAAGGAACAAAGTAATGTTGATACTTGCTCAACGAAACAAAAGCCACAAGGAGTCTTTTGAAATTTATCTAAACCCATAATTATTCTTTTTATTTCTCCAACTTTTGAAAATAATTCATAAATTTGTTCTTCAGTAGTATAAAAAGATAAGTTTCCAACATAAAGAGTTGTACTGCTGGAAAGATCTTTGGCGAGATCTGTTGAAGATCCCTAAATTTATAAAGTTTTTAATAAAAAATAAAGAAGTAGGAAGACCAATTTGGGTTTAAAGTATTTTAAGAGAAACCTGATACTGTTGATCTTTGTAAGAAGAAGGTACACACAGGGGTTGAACTGTATTAGCCATTTCGAAACGGTTTCTTTCTGTACTCAATTTTTTATAAAAAAATAACTGGATGTGATTATAACGTGTATAACTCCCGGCCGGTTAAAGATATTTCCGATATTTCCGCTAGATTTTAAAATGCAGTTAGATCACCAATATAAACGCGAACTAAGAAAATTATAGGACTATAATTACTATCATTTCACCTTTTTCTCTTCTTTTTCTTACTTTTTTTTTCATTTATCCTTTTCACTTTTCACAAGTTTTGATTTCATAATTAAAGACAAATTTTTATTTTTTTTATTTTATTTCATATACATAAAGGATACATTTCCTAATGTCTCCTGGGACCCATGTTTTATGACCGTGCATGTTTTCATGACTGTACCTGCATAAGTTCAAATTAAAGAGCTATACATGGATTTGATCTAAGCTTTATTGTTATTTATAAAGTGAAGTGAAAAAATAGATATATTGGTTTTTGTAAGGGGATGCATTTCTTGGCTCCGATTGTAATAATTAAAATAGGGAAAAGCGAAACAATAAATATTTTTTACGTAATTATATAATTATTTTGATTGACATTGGTTTAAATATAGATGGTTTTCTTATTCAATGTATCACATATTGTTTTTATATTCAAAATAAATTCTTGTTTTGCTTAAATTTTTTTCAAATATTGGTGATTTTTTTTTTAATTTGAATTAATTTTTTCATCGTAAATAAATTTGGTGTTGGTGGAATTCTCTAATAATGTTATTGAATAATTTTTTATTCATTTGTATTACAAGTTTGTGCTTCAGAAGAATATATTTTTTTTTTCTTTAGAATAAATTGTTGATGCATTTATATTAAACTAATCCATTGCAGGAAACTTTTGATTCCTAGAATACATTAATGCTATTGCATAATTTACATCATTATTACAAAGATTTCTCACAAAATTAAAGTTTATTGTTAATATATTATATTAACCACGTCCACGTTTAAAAATAAATAAATTGATATAAATGGTCGAAAACTATCACTTGATTAATATTTTCCAAAACCTTAAGGTCCTCGTGAAACATTATATGAATGATAATGATAATGGTTTTATAAATTATATTCCCACAAAATTAGCAGTCTTCTTCTATTAAGATCGCAAGTCAAAATTATTACTTCAATCTCTTGATTGAATGGTAAATCTTCGTTTGTCATAGTCAGAAAAAATAAATAAATAAATAATAAAGTAATTTTTTTTTTTATTAAAAAGGGATCGCCATTTGCTAATTGACTCAGATGATCGACACATGACACTTCCACCCAAATTATTATTGAAAGAGACGAAAAAATGAATACTTTTTTTTTATCGACAACAGCAGGATTTGAACCTGCGCGGGTAAACCCATCAGCTTTCGAGGCTGACGCCTTAGACCACTCGGCCATGTTGTCAATTGAGTACGAACAGTGTTGGAGTAGTTTCACTAATATCAAGCCAAAATATTATCATAGTATGGAATCTTAAGCCCATTGTTTTTCCTATTTCGGTCTATTTCGGTCGTGTCACATATGGGGACTTACTGAAATAGGGAAAAAAATGGTTTTCTTGGTTTCTTCATGTTTTTTTAAGGAAAAATCACATGTAAAAATCATTAAGCATTCTTTATCTTATTTANTAAAGTTTATTGTTAATATATTATATTAACCACGTCCACGTTTAAAAATAAATAAATTGATATAAATGGTCGAAAACTATCACTTGATTAATATTTTCCAAAACCTTAAGGTCCTCGTGAAACATTATATGAATGATAATGATAATGGTTTTATAAATTATATTCCCACAAAATTAGCAGTCTTCTTCTATTAAGATCGCAAGTCAAAATTATTACTTCAATCTCTTGATTGAATGGTAAATCTTCGTTTGTCATAGTCAGAAAAAATAAATAAATAAATAATAAAGTAATTTTTTTTTTTATTAAAAAGGGATCGCCATTTGCTAATTGACTCAGATGATCGACACATGACACTTCCACCCAAATTATTATTGAAAGAGACGAAAAAATGAATACTTTTTTTTTATCGACAACAGCAGGATTTGAACCTGCGCGGGTAAACCCATCAGCTTTCGAGGCTGACGCCTTAGACCACTCGGCCATGTTGTCAATTGAGTACGAACAGTGTTGGAGTAGTTTCACTAATATCAAGCCAAAATATTATCATAGTATGGAATCTTAAGCCCATTGTTTTTCCTATTTCGGTCTATTTCGGTCGTGTCACATATGGGGACTTACTGAAATAGGGAAAAAAATGGTTTTCTTGGTTTCTTCATGTTTTTTTAAGGAAAAATCACATGTAAAAATCATTAAGCATTCTTTATCTTATTTATGTGAACATTCTATCGTGACATTTATGCAATTCGTGTTGCTCTTCACATATCATGATAAAAACAAATAATATTCTTTTTTTTTTATTCTGTGCATAATATTTAATATCTGAATATTTAGTAATATTAAGTTTTCAATTATTTGTTTAAAACCGGTTTATCATGTGATTCGATAACCTTTAATTACGCGTTCGATGAGCAACTTTTATTTAAACGCTTTTTTTTATAGAAATATGAATAATATATTAATTTAATATAACTAACAAAAAAAAAACTATTTAATCAATTTCTATTAATACGGTAAAAAGTCCTTTTCCTCCTAACCTATGTCTCTTGATATATTTTTTTAAAAATAGTTTGGTGGAAGCAATCACTAAAATATTTAAAAGAAGGAAATTAATTAGGTAACACTATTTTTTATTCAATGGTTAAAGTTTTTATCATATGTTATGTTAATAATTAATATTAAAGTATTTTTTTTAAACCCATGTGTGCATTTACAAAGCATTTAAGCATTTAAGCACGTAAATAAAAATAAGGCAATCTTTCTTTATGCTCATTACGTGCGTTTAATGTTACAGATGTTTATGTAATTATCAAAGAACGAGAAATTTGTTTTTAAATTTCATAATTTCATATTTATATATGTAATATATGTATACTTTTCTTAATAAATCTTGTGTTAACCCAAGATATATAAAATTTCCAACAAAAAATATTAATAAATTAGTTTAAAAAAAATTTAAATTAGGTAAAAGTTATAAATTCAAATTGATTAATGTAACAAACAAGGATTAAAAATAAACACTGCATATTGTAATTGATAAATGTTACAAGAAATATAAATAAAATAAGAAATTGATTTTTGACCTTTCATTAACGCACGTTTTTAAACTCTGTAATTTGAGTCGATGAAAATAGGAAAGGTCTCAGACTGAGAATCTCAGTGCAGATACACAAGATAACCATGATTATAATACTTGTCTACCGTCACACGCGTGCGCGTTCACGTAATCTGAAGGAAAGAATTTTATTTATTACTTCTGTTCTTACGAGATTTTCATTTCATCTACAAATTTCACGTATGTAATTTACGTTTCTTACGTGATTCATTTAAATAATAAATATTTATTTAATGATAATATATTTCTTCTTTACTTTTGTAAAGGTATTATAATAATAAAAGTAAAAAGAAAAAATGTTTCGTGTATCTCATTAAGGTGCAGAAAATGTGTTGAACGTGTCACTTTGGTATTTAATAAGATTTTTCCGCGTACGACCTTGTACAAGGTGAAATATCATGTGTATGTTAACAAAGAATCAATGAAAAAAAAAATAAGGCATTATCTAATACTGTAACAAATAAATATGAAATAAGAGTGAATCATTTAATTCTTTTTTTTTTTTGCTTAGATAATAATGAAATAAATGAAACTCAAATTTTTAAAACTTAAAATGCATTACCTTTATTTAATACACCATTAAAGAAAGGCCACACCATTAAGAAAAGAATAAATGTGTGACTAAGTAAGAGTGTAACTGTAAATACAATATATGGCATAAGGGGTTATGAGATTTTGGATGCATGTACTTTGTGCTTTATGTATGCAATGTATGTTTGTACTTATGTGTGTGAACTGTATGTTTGTAGGTGTGTGAATTAATTGAATTAATTGAATGAATTTTATTTATTTTATTTTATAACTTTATCTTTCTTTTTTCTTTTCATGAAAGAATGTTTGTTCTTAGGAGAATTATTTTAATTAAAAATTGAAATGTTTGTATGATGTTTATGATAGTGTTTATTGGCTTTATTTTTAATCATTATTTAAATTTATTCGATCTTTTTTTTTAATACCAAATGATAATAATAATCATTTACGCCTTCCTTCTTTAAGATTAATACATGAATTATTATTTTCTTTCATTATAGCATGTGATATTATTTCCTACTATTATTATAAACATTTGAACATTCTAGTTTTAGCTCGCATATTTAGGAATAATAAAAAAAATTGACCAAAAAGAACCCCATTTTCACGTGATCTATTGTTCTACGATAAAGTAATAAAGTTCTATAATTTATTTTCATTTCTCGCGTTTAAAATTCTTAATTCGTTCCTAATACATGATTATAATCGGTTCCTGTAGAATTTTGGCTTTTGAATTACTGTTTTAGAATAATTCATTCTTTAGTATAATACATTCTGAAAGCATTTAATAAAAAGTGAATAAACAATTAAATAAAAAAAATGAATTGAAATATGCAAAAGATACAAAGAAAATGTAAAAAAGCTTGGCATCAATGAATCAATTTAAAGTCTCCAAACAAAAAAAAAAAAAAAACTTTTATCTTAGAGTTAAGGAGTACTTTACTATTAAATGCCCGTATAGATCACTACAGTGGCACACACTAAATACATGCGTATGACAATAATAAACAAATTCAAAACACAACAGTAAACAAATAATTTTTATACCAGGGTTAAAATCTCAGATATATTACAAGAATACTATGTATTATAAATAATATTGTTTCTGCTTACAAGATTCACATTGTAAGCACACAAACCTGCAAATCATAATTCTCGTCTTACACAAAATTTTTTGTTTTAGAAAGAAAAATTAAAAAAAAATACTTAGGTAAGAAAAAAATGAATATATAATACTGATAATATTTCTATTATTATTATTATTGGTATTGTATGTTGAATGTAATGTAAATTTTTGTTGAATTGTGCATTATAATTTATAAATAAAGAAATCCTTATAAGATTACTTTGTGAATAAAATTACAACACGTAAACAACGATTATATAAAGTTCGAATCAAAGACAAAAAATANAAAAAAAAAAAAAAAACTTTTATCTTAGAGTTAAGGAGTACTTTACTATTAAATGCCCGTATAGATCACTACAGTGGCACACACTAAATACATGCGTATGACAATAATAAACAAATTCAAAACACAACAGTAAACAAATAATTTTTATACCAGGGTTAAAATCTCAGATATATTACAAGAATACTATGTATTATAAATAATATTGTTTCTGCTTACAAGATTCACATTGTAAGCACACAAACCTGCAAATCATAATTCTCGTCTTACACAAAATTTTTTGTTTTAGAAAGAAAAATTAAAAAAAAATACTTAGGTAAGAAAAAAATGAATATATAATACTGATAATATTTCTATTATTATTATTATTGGTATTGTATGTTGAATGTAATGTAAATTTTTGTTGAATTGTGCATTATAATTTATAAATAAAGAAATCCTTATAAGATTACTTTGTGAATAAAATTACAACACGTAAACAACGATTATATAAAGTTCGAATCAAAGACAAAAAATATATTATTTGAAGAAAGAAAAAGATTACATTCTTTTTACAGTATAACAATTCTATTTATCACCATTACCACTATTCAATCTGTTCAATTCCATTTAATAGATAAATAATAATGAAATACGCGTATTTTTCTTATTTCTTGGACAAAACATTTTTACTTAAATGTTATCATTAAGACAGGCAGGTTATGTAATCGCGAAACCACCTGTGATTTTTTTGTATACTCAAAAATTTTCTTATCATATAATGATAATTTTTTACTCCTTTCTTTATTCTTAACACTACATGTCTTGTCCCAAAAAAAAAGTACACATAAAATTTATTATGCATAAACTTGATACTTTGATAACACTTTGGTAATTTGATAATTTGATAACATTGAAGAATTTAACCAATAGAAACTCACCATCTAATCAGAGAATTATTATTTCTTGTGAATTTTTTTTTCAATGTACAATAAATTGCCAATCCGAGCCACCCTCCGACCTTTGCACCATCAGTACCATTAGCGGTTAGTAAGATTAGAATTATATCGGTAAACTCCTATCTTAATGTATCTTTAATGTATTTTTTTTTTTAAGAAAAAAAAATTGAAGCTCTCACTGCAGTTAATAATATAGTTAATTGTCCTATGCCATGCGTATACCGTGCGTATCCTGTTTTCGTATACTGTAATAACAAGAATAATTGATAAGTAAGAAATTATCTTAATTCGTGATTTGATATTATTAGCTAATAACAATTCTTTTTTTTTTTTTAAAAAAAAAAAAAAAGATTGTGAAATATATGAAATATGTTCTCAGTAGATTACAAATTTAATGAAATTTAGTAATAGGTTTTAACTATAAATATCTTTATTGGCAATTTGATAATTTTAATAACATAATAATAGAAAAAAAGAATTATAGTATTATGTCATTAAAGAAGAAAAACAAATAAAATTGAAAATTTGAAATATATAATCGTATTAAATCTTATTATTAAATTTATTCCATAAAGCTTCCAAATTTGAAAAGAAATTCTCTTTAATAGTAGGGTGAGTCAGACATATTATTTAGACAGTTATCCTGCTTATGGCAATGTTATTCATATGTCGTGTAGTTGATAATGCTTTCATTGTTTTCTTTTGTTTTCTTCCCTTTTTTTTTTGCTTGATGTTGTGGTTTTGTTTAATATTTATATAACAACAAAAACACAATATATTATGAAATATGGGATGAAAGAATATTGTTTTGTTGAGCGAGTCGGCGAATTCCATAAACATTTTATTATAATATAGAAAATCATTTGTTTGTTTTCTTCTTTTAAAATTTAAATAATATGATTATTTTGATTATTTTGATTATTTTGATGTGATGTACAATTATTCTAATTATTCTTTGAATATTTTTACTCAAAAAAAATAATAAAAAACAATCTAGTCCATAATAGTTTATAATTAGATTTTTATTATTATGAAAGAAGATTTTTCAGAAGGTTTTAACGATTTCGGAAAGAATTATTTTTTTTCATCGGATATTATCCAAATCCGCTTAAAAAATTAAATTAGTTTACTTAAATAATCCAAATTATTTAGAATAATATTTAAAATAATTATTTAGAAACCTCGTTGAAAGAGTAAAGATCTTCTCGAAATAATCTTTTAGGAAAATTTGCATTGAACACATTTGTTCAACTATCATTTGAGAATTTTGTTCGTGTTGTTTTTTTTTACAAATCCCACGTATATCAAAATAATAATAAATAATAATAAATAATAATAATAGTAAAATAGCAAGATAGTAATAATGGTTTACTTTCCTTTTTGCACCACATGTACACATTTATCATGGCATAGAGTGAAGGCATCTGCAGGAAAAATTCTAATA
This sequence comes from Diversispora epigaea, assembly GCA_003547095.1. Taxonomy (NCBI): domain Eukaryota; kingdom Fungi; phylum Glomeromycota; class Glomeromycetes; order Diversisporales; family Diversisporaceae; genus Diversispora; species Diversispora epigaea. Next base: position 369,007 of record PQFF01000164.1, read on the forward strand.
ATAATAAAAAAAACAGTGATATGATAGCTTTAATTTAAATCATTCGGAAAGAAGTACTACTGGTTCACAATTTCATTATTTCCAGACCATGATGGATTGAATCATTAGTAGATAATGGCGCTCATTACCATAACTCTAAGGATATGATATAGATAACTTACAATAATTGATCGTCTAATTTTTTTTTTTTAAATTTTAATTATTTCAGATGAAGATTTTCAAAAAATTATCTTTCAACCTGTTCTTTATTTAATAAAGTTAGTTAAGTGCAGAAGAAAATTACTTTAGCATTTATTATGAAATTACAAAATCGTATTACATACTCACACTGTGCATATATAAAAAGTTTATGTCCATTCATGCTTTAGAAGGATTAATGGCATAATCAGCACCTAATTTTTCATTCGCTGAAAGTTTTTTTTTCTTTTTTTGTATGAAAGATGAAAGAATAATGATAACAATTAAGTCCTTTGAGGGGAAAGTTTCATAGTTGATTTTTGGCGTATTGAAATGTCTTAAGAAAGATGTCATGAGACAGATATTGAAACTTTTTTCTTCTTGAAGAAAATAACAATAAAAAACAAGAAAATTGTTGATTTTTTTTTTTTTTTTTTAAAACAATCATAAACCAATTTTTGGCGCAGGTATCGCGCCATCAAAAAAAAATCACACGTACAAAAAACATAAATATTCTCCGTGTAAGAGACAAAGATACAATGAAATGTATGAAAATGTGGATAACATAAAAATATAATATGACTTCAACCAATTTTAGAAATTCTTCGTTCATCAGTTTCATTAAATTTATTATTCATCAGGCTTGTCTCCTTAAAAATCCCACTATTAAATGCTATAAATGATATTAAAAATGCTATTAAAAATGCTATTAAATACTTGTGTTTATCTTGGTTTAATTTCTAACATCTTTTTTAAGCCATTAATAAAGATTATTTATTTACATTTACATTTCGTAATCAAATTTCAGATGATAATTTTGTAACAAATATAAACACAAAATAATATTGTAATATTTTTGAATCTCTTCCTTCATCTCCAACGAAAGTCTTGACTTATTTATTCAATTTAATTACTCATTTAAAACCTTTAATTATGCAATTTTCTTATGTAATGTATTTTTTCTTTTTTAATTTCTTTTCTTTAACAATTCTTTCAATTCTTTCACCATAAACCCATCTATTTAAATAAATAAATAATAAATGATTCACGTTTTTCTTCACCCCCATTACAAGTTTCAATACCGGTTCAACTATTCCTTAATGACGTATCCGTTGTTTTCTAAATTTAGGAAATTTGCTGATGATAAAAAAAACCACAACAAGAATTCCGCAAGTTTCTAATGAAATATCAAAAAAAGATGTATCACCAATATGCACGATTTACACCAATTTAGCCTCATCTCTTTTCAAATTTTCTTTGATAATATTCCTTTGTTTCTTTTATTCATATTTGATGATTGTGCTCAAATCGGTATCTTTCTGAATATCATTTACTTACACATCTTTACTACATCGGGAACTTTATAAAAAAAAAAAAAAAACTTATATTGGAAATCCCCTCGTGGGTGTATTTTACCAAACCGCATAATAAGTATATTGTATGCATATTGTAAAAATTATAACCTACAATCAGTATTTTAATAGTAATATAGTGATTTGTAAAGCACACACACATATATATATATCTATCTGTATTCTTCCTTATATTGTTACATCACATATACAAATAGTTGTACCAATGTCTGTTCTGAAGAAAGGACGGCTGCAAATGATCAAAGTAAAACGCGTACTACATGCATACTAATTTTTATTAATGATATTAATGAGCATAATGATATTTATTAAAAGAAATTTGTTTGATCAACACAATTGCGATTTTTGAATATCTCCCAATCGAAATGTTATAATAATGATTTCAGTTAGCCAAATATTAAGATCATAAGATTTATAAAATTTTTTAAGATTTAAAAGTTTTACAAGATCTAAAAGATCTTGAAATTTTTACATAATTATTTTTGATATTAAAAACCAAGTTAAATGAATTATTAATTATTGCGAGAATTACATGAGAGTGAAAAAAAAAAACGAATCGAAAAATCATTTATGAAACAAAAGAAAGAGAATTTTTTAATCAGAATTAATAGGAATTGATAACGAAAACACTATTGAGAAATAAGAATGATCTAATCTTTTCAACATCAAATTCATTAACCAAAAAATGAAATTCCACGATAGATATACAATTATAACGTGGTTAAAAAGGAAAAAAGAACGAACCTTTGCAAATCTCACTAACTTAAAATAGCATCAAAGTATCTATCTAAAAAATATAATCATCTCCGAGAATGAACAAACCCTAGTCAAAAGGAAATGAAACCCAATGAAAGACTAAAAAAAATTATTCTCTTAAAATTGAAATATAAGTTATTGACTAAAAAGGCAAACAATTATTTTACTTTCATATGCCAAATAGTAATCAGTAAGAAGAAGCAATAACCGCGGATTTCAAACAATAGATAGGAATCTTATAAGTGTGGGAAAAAATTGGATTTACACTACTTTTTGGGTTAGCGTAAATTGGATGGATAAAATAATAAGCAGTGATTTTAATAAGACGCCACACGACACGTATTTATTTATTTATTTATTTTTTTTGAATCTAACTTTGGGCATCAATCATAAATCCATTGATCATCTTTACTAGGAATAAAAAAGATTTATTTTTCTCAATATTATCTATCTCAATATTTTTTTTTACTAAAAAGACTTGTACTTTGTTCTAATCAATAATGGAAAAAAGTAATTAAATTAAATAAACCAAATAAAAAATTAAACCAAATTAAACCAATTAAACTGTGGATTATGTAAAAAAGAAAATTGGAACACAACATTCCATGAACATATCATGGTTAATGTACTCACGTGATACGGACCAAAAGAACCTTTGTCGCGTCTTATTTGAAAATGTAAGATTTTTTGAATTCACTTGAAATCTCTTTTAGGTAAAAAGGCAAAAGTTGTTATCTTAGATGATAAATTTAGTAAGAATATCCGTCGGATTTGATTGGCTTCTTATTATGGTAATCCGGCAAAAATAACTTGGTTTAAAATACTAAATAAAATCATTTGTATTCCTCTTTTTTAGAATTTTGATTTTTCAAAAAAAAAAGTAATATTCGGTAGAGATTTAATAGTGATTTTGTGTATTAAGTTTTTTGTATTCAGAAAGTTTTACACAGAAGTAATTCTTCGAATGTATCACGAATTTATTAAATCACAATGTTAAGATTATTAAATCCATCCATCATCCCCCGCATTTTTTGTACAAACAACAGTGAGATTCACAAAAAAAAAAAAAAAAAAACTCATCTTTTTTTTTTTTTGATCTCTCATACATTATACTTTATTATTATTATTATTAACTACAATATTTACTGCATTTACTGTATTCACTCATCTGGGTTTTGCACCTTTGCATAGTTTTTTGTAAAATTACTTGGTTTTCGAACAGTGGTAAGATTTTTATGGTTTTACATAGTTTTTGAAAGTTGCATCGCTTGTATAGTAATGTACATCGGTGTAAATTCTTAAAATGGTCAATTACGCAAAACAAGGAAGAGAAAGAAAGTTTAAGTCCGTGTGTATTTATTATAGGTGTAATGTGCAAGTGAAAAAAAATATATATTGCTAATTAACGGAGAATAAAATGATAAAATAATAATAAAATAGGAATTATGATATGCGTGGATCAAAATTATAATGGGTGGCTTCATGTAGTGATCAATTTTATCAATTGTTGCAAAGATCGTTGGTCGTTCTTCTTCATTCTCCTAAAATGTTGTTCTGAAACACACGATTAAAAAAAAAAGGAGACATTACAAAGACAAACATGGCATAATCTAGTGAATAAAATCTCAATAAGGAAAGGGTTTGGGATTTGTTTTCTAAAATCCCTTTGAGTAATATGCCCATATATAGATTATTTGTTAAAAATTTAAAATCAAATTGTAAAATAAATGTGGAGAATAAGTCCATTTTTTTTATGAAAAAAAAATAAATAAAATAAAATGGAAAGTCAAATAGTTCAGGTCACTCATCTTTTATAACGCGGTGACATACAATTACGGCAAGTATAATATTAGGTTGAGTTTTTTGAAGGGGTAACGATAATGAAAAATTATCAATAATAACCTTATTTTGGTAAGGAGTCAATGCACAAAAAAATGAGGGGTAAAGGATTTTATAATAATGTCGAACGTGATACATCATGATGTCAGGATCGTGTGACTTTGACTCTCCTCTTTCCTTACCTATATGCCCGGAGAATTTCATTTGACACTTAATTTATTATATTATATATATGTATGTGTTATGTATACGTGTGAATGTATGAAGGATGTTATGCAGTAAGAATTCAAAAAATATGACAAGAACAAATCTTCCTTTACAAAACTTTAATCAAGAACCCAATGAAATACAATCTTTGTATTTCATCACGTACTCACCGACCAAAAAAAGAAATTTTTTTGTTATGTAATGTTCGTATACATTTGTAGCATTTTTTTAGAATTCTTTTATTATTCTTTTAGCATTCTTTTAGTATTCTTTTAACATCCTTTTATCATTCTTTTGTCATTCTTGCATTATCTTCTTTTTTTTTCTGTATTATTTCTTTCATAGTATTCTTGAATTTCTCTTAAAATAGTTATTATATTTTTTATTCATTTTACAATTTTATCTGTAAAAGTGTAATAATAATAATAATAATAATAATAAACATGAACAGTATGTATGCACATTAACAATATGTGAAAAAGGAATTACAAAAAGAAAATATATCTGCAATGCATGTGTGAACTTTAATAATTAAATAAATATCCCGTTATATTAAATCATTATTTACTTTTATAAGGGGCTATTTTCGCAAAGAAATGATTGTTTTTTTTTCTGTTAATTCTGTTGACCCCCGGGGTATAAAATATAAATAAAATGTATATAAAATGTAACATAAAATATTACATATATAATTTCATTCGCGTCATTTTACTTCCAATCAAAAGAAAAAAATTTATCAATATCAGGAAGATTTAATTAAACACATTTTCTTATTTGTTCTAATGGGAAAAAACCAAAGTTGCAATGTCATTAACTTTATTTAGAAGGTAGGCACTTAAATGTTATGTTATGTTAAAATCTACCTATTACGAAAAAGGAAAAAGAAAGGAAAAAAGAAAAGAAAAAGAAAAATATTTGTTTCGTAATCTTAAAAATGTTGAGATCTTATGACAGATATGCTTGCAAGATTGAACAATTGAACCAATAAATGAAGTATATCTCTATCTAAAATTTATCTCAAATTTATTTTAATGTCAAATTACTATTATTATTAAGAATTAGGAAATGTTTCAAGTTTTTTTTTTTTTTTTTTAACTTTATTTGAAAATAAAGAACAGATTCGACTTTATGTTTTTTGCTTAACCTTAATTTATATGAACAAATAATACATTTTACAAAAATAAAAATTTAGGTTAAGGGAAATAATTGTTCGTCGGATATTAATAATAATAAATAATAAAAATAATAATACTAATGATGATAATAATAATAATAATAACACTATTAGACTATAAGGCAGGGGGAAATATTTTTATTCAAGGAGAAAATAATAATCACAATATTTATATTATTTATCAATATTTACATATGTTACTCCATCACAGACCACTAATAAAACGTAAAATTTTATTGTTCACCGAATATAGAAGTTCAATCGTATCGTATATACAATTAAGTTAATTATAAGTTAATTAAATCGTTTAGTTATGATAAAAAATAAACTAGAATAACGAACAATATTAAAAAAAATTTTTGGAACAATATATAATAACAATAACAACAACAACAATAAATAAATAAATAATAATAATAATAATAATAATAATAATAATAATAATAGATAAAACAATAATCAATATGAGAGTGAATAATTATTATTTTTTTTTGGTGTCAAGAAATTCATATATATAAAAGTGTATTGTGTTACTACTATGTATCTTATGATCCTTTGAAGAAGAAAAATACAAAATATCATTATTCTTTATCGTATTTACCGTTACGTATTTAAATGAAAATAATAATAATGCTCAAACATAACAACGTTCGTTTCGTTTCGTTTCGTTCGTTCCGTTCCGTCCAATGAGTTGATAAAGTTAATCACGAGTTTTATCATAAGTTGTTTAATAAAAATTTAATGTTGATAATTTCTTATCATGTATAAAATTAAATTGAGACTATTACTATTGTAAATAACAAATAAACTCAGTTAACTCGGTTGTTATTCGTGTTTAGTAATAGTGGTGTTTGACATATTTAGTAAATAATTGTTTATTTGATTACTATAATTATTTACTATAATAATTATTTACTATAATTAATTACTATAATTAATTACTATAATTAATTACTATAATTAATTAATCCTCTCATTATAATTAATTATCATTATAAATCATTATAATTCATTTTAATTCATTTTAATTCATTATAAAATTGCTTTAATAAAATAAATAAATCCTGGATGATCAAATTTACGCAAATTAATTTTCTTTTAAGCTTAAATTTTTATTACTTTGTAACAGGGATAATCTTTTTTTTTTCAATGACAAGCAAATCAGTGATCAAACCTTTGTTTCATTTTCTTTCTTTAAAAAACCGACTCTTTTACTTTCTTGGGTTTTTTTTTTATTCAAGAAAATTGATTGTTAATTCTCTTTATGAATAATAAATAAGTCAATACAGATGTGAATTAAGTGTGAATTTGTAGTGTTTGTAATTGGTGGATTAAAAAAAAAAAAAAGATTTCATTGAAGTATAGGTTAATGTGTTTACAGTTGGTTGATTAAAGATATTGTAAAACGTTGGGCGTATTGACCATAATTTTTTCATTATTTAAAGTGCGTCAAGATGTGACATTTGTTTGACAAAACAGGAAACTCTACAATTAAAATTATTTATAATATTTATAATAACATTTATGCAAACAATTTTACATTTGAATAATTTTACTCTGAATTAAAATTAATTTAAAATTTGAATTTATTTATTTTTTTTTTTGATTTTTNATGACAAGCAAATCAGTGATCAAACCTTTGTTTCATTTTCTTTCTTTAAAAAACCGACTCTTTTACTTTCTTGGGTTTTTTTTTTATTCAAGAAAATTGATTGTTAATTCTCTTTATGAATAATAAATAAGTCAATACAGATGTGAATTAAGTGTGAATTTGTAGTGTTTGTAATTGGTGGATTAAAAAAAAAAAAAAGATTTCATTGAAGTATAGGTTAATGTGTTTACAGTTGGTTGATTAAAGATATTGTAAAACGTTGGGCGTATTGACCATAATTTTTTCATTATTTAAAGTGCGTCAAGATGTGACATTTGTTTGACAAAACAGGAAACTCTACAATTAAAATTATTTATAATATTTATAATAACATTTATGCAAACAATTTTACATTTGAATAATTTTACTCTGAATTAAAATTAATTTAAAATTTGAATTTATTTATTTTTTTTTTTGATTTTTTTGGCGGGAAATAAAAAATTCATTTAGAAACAAGGGGGAATCTTTATACGTGACATAATGAATAATGTTACATTAATTAAAAACGTGTACGATATTATTCATTTACGATCCCTTTGTTTTTTTTTTACCCCCACAAAATTTTCAAATTGTTCAAATTATTTTTGAATTAGTTCAATTGTTTCAATTTTATTTCAAATAATTTGAATTATAATAAATAATTCCATAGAAACACCATCATACATCGTGACCTAAACATATAAATCAGTATGTGAGCATTTACACTTGACAAATACAAATTGACAGAATTGACAGAATCGACATCTTAATTGATATAATAAACACGTAATAAAATTTATGCATACATATTGTATACACATACCCAATATATATATATTCATGTAATATCCTTAATCTACTATAAATAATAATATAATATATATAACATAGACAAGATATTTATAATATATATACGTTGTATAAAAAAAAAATATGACACATGCATAAGTAATAAAAATATTATCTTAGATCATGCATTTATGAATATATTTTCGAATACTTCTCTGATCTATTTACTTCTATTTATCAATTATTCCTGATTAATTATTTTTACTATCTGTTATTATTATTATTACTATCATTATCATTGTCATTTGATTCTTTCATCACGATAAATTCGATTGAGATTATGTACACACGTACATTCAATCAACTTTTTTATATACTTCAAAAAAAAAAAAAATTCTTCAAAAAAAAAAAAATAAATAAATAAATAAATAAATAAAATAAAATACAATGAAAAATTAACTATGCATGAATGCCGGTTTTAGATTTCCCCATGTTTCTTCTTTTTTCGTATTTATTTTTCCTAAAAAAAATTTCCGATCATGGTTTATAATAATAATAATAATAATAATCAAAACTATAGCTATTTTTAACCATTAATTCTATTAAACTTATATGTATTAACTTTATTAAACTTATATAGACAATATGCAGTTTATTTCTATTTTGCAAGTAAGTAAGTAAAATTTTGAAACGAAGGCTTTGGATCATTTGTACTATATATTATATATTCTTTACTTTAATGTATGTATATNTATCTTAGATCATGCATTTATGAATATATTTTCGAATACTTCTCTGATCTATTTACTTCTATTTATCAATTATTCCTGATTAATTATTTTTACTATCTGTTATTATTATTATTACTATCATTATCATTGTCATTTGATTCTTTCATCACGATAAATTCGATTGAGATTATGTACACACGTACATTCAATCAACTTTTTTATATACTTCAAAAAAAAAAAAAATTCTTCAAAAAAAAAAAAATAAATAAATAAATAAATAAATAAAATAAAATACAATGAAAAATTAACTATGCATGAATGCCGGTTTTAGATTTCCCCATGTTTCTTCTTTTTTCGTATTTATTTTTCCTAAAAAAAATTTCCGATCATGGTTTATAATAATAATAATAATAATAATCAAAACTATAGCTATTTTTAACCATTAATTCTATTAAACTTATATGTATTAACTTTATTAAACTTATATAGACAATATGCAGTTTATTTCTATTTTGCAAGTAAGTAAGTAAAATTTTGAAACGAAGGCTTTGGATCATTTGTACTATATATTATATATTCTTTACTTTAATGTATGTATATAAAATATAAAAAATATATATGGATATAGTATATAAATGTTTTTAGTGAACTGAAATCACGTTATTCAAAATAAATATTATTTTTTTATTTCCTCATTCGTTTTTCGATTTTCGATTTACGGATCACACCCTAGTCCATCGTGATACAATATATAACGGTATACAGGCATACATATTACTCAAAACGGTACAATATACTGATATCAGATATTACTTAAAACGGTATACATTTATTTAGAATAATAGTATAATGTTAACAAAAACGGTATCGCATATACTTTATAACATTCTATAAATCGGTAAAACTTTCGATAATTCTGCAGAGAACAAAAAAAAGTTTAAGCTATTGTATACATACATGATGCATATATATATATATATATTGTTATTTATTATTATAAATTAGAACATAAATAGATATCATAGAACATCATAGAACATAAATAGACACAAACTGAGAGCCTTTCAATTGGATAAGATCTTTATAAATAGAACAAAACAAAATAAATAAATAAATAAAATACATAATCCAAATGTTCCGTAATTATACTAACTAAATTTAACTAATGCATTTATTACAATACATTGATTACAATAACAATATCTATTATACAAAACTATAATTCATTAATATACGCTAGGTTGATATATTATTATATACATACACAGCCTTACCCGTGAAATCAAAAGTGTGAATCAAAAAAGAAAAAGATCCAAGGTTTGTANGTTAACAAAAACGGTATCGCATATACTTTATAACATTCTATAAATCGGTAAAACTTTCGATAATTCTGCAGAGAACAAAAAAAAGTTTAAGCTATTGTATACATACATGATGCATATATATATATATATATTGTTATTTATTATTATAAATTAGAACATAAATAGATATCATAGAACATCATAGAACATAAATAGACACAAACTGAGAGCCTTTCAATTGGATAAGATCTTTATAAATAGAACAAAACAAAATAAATAAATAAATAAAATACATAATCCAAATGTTCCGTAATTATACTAACTAAATTTAACTAATGCATTTATTACAATACATTGATTACAATAACAATATCTATTATACAAAACTATAATTCATTAATATACGCTAGGTTGATATATTATTATATACATACACAGCCTTACCCGTGAAATCAAAAGTGTGAATCAAAAAAGAAAAAGATCCAAGGTTTGTATTTTTTTGGTTAAAAAAAAAAATCTGATTTGAGACAATATCTGATTTTGAAACAATATCTGAGACAATACCTGATAACGATATATTTGATCAAAGGATTAAAAAAAAAAAATAAAAAAAAACATCAGGATTAAAAAAACAATAATATTTGTATTAAATTTCCCAGGATTAGGAAATTTTAAAACAAACAACACACATTGTATTATGCATATTATATTATATTATACAACACATTATGAAACAATCGACATTATTTAAAATATGTAAAGAATTTCCTTGGGATTACCTTCTCTGGTAATTATGGTCGTTATTATTATTTATGATTATAATTATTGTTTCTTGTTAATAATAATAATTATTGTTTCCCGTTAATGCTAATAATTATTGTTTCTTGTTAATAATAATAATAATAATGATTATTGTTTACTTGTTATAATAATCAAAATAAAATTTATTTGATCGAGGAGTTGCACATAAAAAATTTTCATTATTATTGTTGTTATTGATGCCGTTGCTGTTACTGTTGCTGTTGTTGTTATTATTATTATTTTATTCTCTATTTAATTCACCTTTAAATTCCTTGTCCTAATTTCTTTGAAACATCTGATTCACCTAAATCATTTGTTTGTTTTTTTTTCAATTAGGACTCATTATTACTCAATTAATTCATTCATTCAATATTCATTCAAATAAAAAAGGAATTATTTCTATCAACCATAAATAATAGTAAATATCATTAATTATTCTAATTCTAACTGCAATAATTGGATGATGTTTCTAAAAAAAAAAATCTCATGATATTTTTAGGACGAAAAAAAATAAAAATATATTTAAACATTCAACTAAATAAATTTAGCAAATAACAAAGTACTATGAACGAAAGAAATAAGTCATGAATTTTTCATCCGGATTAGTAATAAATTATATAGGATGAATTATTTAATAAAATCCATTATTATTATTTTAAATTATTATTTCTTGTTATTTATTGTTATTTATTGTTATTTATTGTTACTTATTGTTATTTATTATTTACTATAATTATTATTATAGATTATTATTGTTCTTTATTATCATCATTATTATAGATTATTATAGTTCTTCATTATTACTATTATAGAAGAAGAAAAAAGAAAGAATCGCTACGATAAAAAATAGATAAATTTCTAATATATATACGCGATATTAAATTAGACTGTATTACATGTTACTAAACTTTATTTAACATCCAACTTTATTTTACTCTATTCTACTCTATTTTTTACTCCGTTTTACTCCATTCTAACTCTATTCTAACTTTATTCTAACTAAAACTAAATTTACTTTTTAACATTATTTACTCATTTAATCACTAATCATAATAATAATCATAATAATCATTAGTAATGATAATCATTAGTCATAATAATCATAAAAATCATTAGTCACAATTATAATAATAGTAAAATACTCCTTAAATCAAATTAATTCAATAATTATAATAAATAAATAATAATAAATAACAAAATTCTATATATTTTTTTACAAGGGTAAAAATGATTTTCGCAAATTTGGGTTTAAAAAAAAATAATAATAATATCTGCAAACTAATCCATACATGACAACAAATCTGCATTGTAAAAAAGTCATGATTTTTTAGATTATCATTGTATTTAAGATTAATTAATAATTCATAATAATAAATTAATAATTAATTTTATAATTATTAATTAATTTTAATCTTAAATAATAATAGAGTAATAGTAATAATATATAATAATAAGAATTGTTATTTATTAACATTATATTGTTATTTCTTATTAAATTATTATGATTATTATTATTATGGTTAAATCATCTAAAAATGTATAAATGTAGATTTACCAAATTCTGTTTTGCCATTTAATTTTTTTTTTTTTTAATTTTAATTTTACTTTTGAATAAAATAGTAATCATTTACACTATTTGTTATTTGTTATTTAATTGTTGTCAAGTTTTTTATTATTATGTTGTGTATATACATAATATACATAATGATTATTTGTATTCTGTTGTTGTTGTTTACATATGTTATTTGAGATATGTTATTTACATGTGGTGGTTATTAACTTCATGCATTAAAAAAAAACCACGCTTTCTTGGATTAATGCTTTGTTATTGAATACATAAACTACTGCAGAACTTGATAGTTATTGGTATCATCTCCGTCTCTTCGGTGAAAGATCAGGAGAACGAGCAGGAGAACGAGCAGGAGGACGAGAAAGAGCGGGAGAAGATATTATAAATATAACTGTTTATTTATAATTGTTTATTTATAATGTTTATGCGATTTAAACGATTTATACGATTTATAGGGTATACACACTATAGTATATACCATATACCATATATATATCACATAAATCGTGTGTGTACATATATATATAGTAATAATAAATGTATAAATGCATTCCATTGAAATTTCCTTTATTTGTATTTATTTATTTGCACACCACTTTTACTAACCTTTACTAGTCTTTACTATACTTTACTAGTCTTTTCTAGTCTTTTAATGGAGTATAAACAAAAGTTTATCAAATTATTTATTATATAATATTTATTACATTATCATTTATAAATTTTTATTATTTATTATTATTATTATTTATTATTATTTATCACTGTAATATGTTACGGATGATATTATTTATAATAAATTATAAATTATTATTATTATTACAACCACCATAAACAATTCAACAAAAAAACAACAAAAAACATTAGAAATTATATATATGAAACTTATTCTTACACATTTTACACATTTAAAACACATTTACACATATTTTTTATATGTATAAATAAATTGTATATATACGGAAGATACTATGTACATTGAATACCTAAATTTGAGAATATGGTTTTGACATTAAAATTTCATTAAATTCATTAATAAATTTTCATTGAGATGTTGTGTAATCAACTAAATTAACCCAACTGTCTCGATTAAGTCAGTCAGTCAGTTAATTTTACCTTCTACTTTTTATAAAAATAGATTATTTTTTATATATAATATCATTTATTATAAATCTATATGTATATTTATATATAAATAGAATACAACGTAATATAATTCAATTCAATACATATTATATAAGTAATATAAATAATTTTTTATTACTCCCTCATTTCTCAAAGCAGTCAATTTCCGAAGACGATCATAATTTTAAACTTTGAATCATAATTATGTAAAAAATTTTATGTCTCACCGTAGCTCTTTTTTTTTCTTTTTTTTTTTTTATGCTATTAAATTTAATTTAATTATTTTATATTATTTTTATATTATTTTTTTTATATTATAACTATTATTGTTTGATTTTTTTTATTATTGGATACAAATTTGGGACACTTTTTTTTTGTTTCATTTCACGAAAGATATAAATACTTGACTGGACCCCCTTCCTACTTTTCTTTCATTTCATCTTGCTTTCATCAATTTGAAACTTGTGAGGATCTTAATAATAATAATTTTTTCTTTTTAACTAGCGTACCCAAAAAAGAAGAGTTCGTTTATTGTTATTTAAAGTTAGAGAAGAAAAAAAAAAGAAAGAGAGAGAAATATCAATTATAAAATTTTTGTTCCATCATTTATATTTTATTTATTATAATAAAAATATTATTATTNTAAATAATTTTTTATTACTCCCTCATTTCTCAAAGCAGTCAATTTCCGAAGACGATCATAATTTTAAACTTTGAATCATAATTATGTAAAAAATTTTATGTCTCACCGTAGCTCTTTTTTTTTCTTTTTTTTTTTTTATGCTATTAAATTTAATTTAATTATTTTATATTATTTTTATATTATTTTTTTTATATTATAACTATTATTGTTTGATTTTTTTTATTATTGGATACAAATTTGGGACACTTTTTTTTTGTTTCATTTCACGAAAGATATAAATACTTGACTGGACCCCCTTCCTACTTTTCTTTCATTTCATCTTGCTTTCATCAATTTGAAACTTGTGAGGATCTTAATAATAATAATTTTTTCTTTTTAACTAGCGTACCCAAAAAAGAAGAGTTCGTTTATTGTTATTTAAAGTTAGAGAAGAAAAAAAAAAGAAAGAGAGAGAAATATCAATTATAAAATTTTTGTTCCATCATTTATATTTTATTTATTATAATAAAAATATTATTATTATAAAAAAAAAATTATACTTTTTATATACTTTTAATTAAAATCTATATAAATAAAATATATATTATATAAAAATATACAGGTTATTATAAATTTTATTATTATTATTATATTTTATTAAATATATACAGAGACGTCATGTATATTCTACTTACTACTACTACTTTAATACTATATTTACTACACCATCAGGCAAAAAAAAAAAAAAATTTTTTTTTATAAAACCCATTTCTTTCCTTTTGTTTTCTCTCAAACCTCATTCCTTTCTCCTGCTTTGGCAAACTTTGTTGTGTTGACATCTTCTTGTTCATCTTCTTATTCATCTTCTTATTCTTCTGGAGCAAAATTGTAAAGTGTAAGTAAAGTTAATTATTATTTTTTTTTTTTTATTTTTCAAAAAAAAAAAAAAAAAATTATTGTTACTATTATTATTACTCATTAGTGATTATGATGGTGATGATGATGTTGTTTTTATCTTGTTATTAGAATTTGTTTCTCCTTATTGTTATTATTATTATTATTATTATTATTATTATTATTATTATTGTTTGTTAGGTTCTACATTTTTCTACTCCCATACTTCTTCCCCTTAGAATTCTTATCATTCTTAATTATTATAATTATAATTATTGTTAATTATTAATTCTTAATTATTATAATTATAATTATTGTTAATTATTAATTCTTATTTATAATTATTTTATAATTATTTTATAATTACGTTTATAATTACGTTAACCTGGTTATTTCTTGCTTAATTTCATGAAGATTTCAAGATTTTCATTTTTTTTATCTTTGGTTCAATTTTTAATTTTTTTTTGTTCTCGTGAACAATCTCCAATTTTGGCGTAAAAAAAAAAAATTTTTTTTTTTCCTTGTTAAAAATTCCTATTGTCCACATGTACCTTAATTTCCCCCGTTTTTGATGTATTTGATGTATGTCATCACCTACATTTTAATGATTATCATATCAAAACGCCCATAATTTTATCTCATTACTATTATTCCATTCCTATTATTATTATTATTATTATTATTATTATTTTTTTTTTTTTATTTCTTATTTTTTCTTTTCTTTTACTACAATTGTTTTCTAAAAAAAAATTATTGTTCCTACTTTTTTCCTTATTGTTACTTATTATTACTTAGTATTACTTAGCATTACTTAGTGTTATATTAACACTAAGTAATGCTAAGTAATACTAAGTAATAATAAGTAGTAATGTAATTACAATATAACAATTGTAGTAGTGGCTTTAATATTACTGCGTACAGCCCCAAACCATCATTCATTCATTCAATTATTATATTCAATTATTATATTCGATTATTATATATTTCATTATTATATCTTCAGCCTCAAAAATTTTAAAAAATTTCTATCATCTTCAATTTCTAAAAAGAAATAATATCTTTCAACATTTTATAATTTATTTAACTGTAAGCACCACTTTATCAACTTTATCCTTTAAACTTGTCCTCTTTATTTATCTTTTTTTTACTATGTTTAATTTATTTTTATTTTATTTTTATTTTATTTTTATTTATATTCAATCATGGATAATGGATAATATATGTGACACAGTATTTATACTAACCAATAAATTTTTTCGTGTTTTTTTTTTTTAATAGTTTATATACTACAAGGCTGTAATAATTATATATACATATTACCATCTACTATACACTCTATACACTCCTATACACTCCTATATATTCCTATACACTCGACCGTGTATATTTCAATCATAAAATTTCTATTTTATATATATATATATATATATTTTTCCTTTTCTTTTTTTAAAAAAATAATAATTAAAAATATAATAATATAAACGATGGCAAGTACATCGAGTATCAAGAAATCATCTCCAAATCATCAACAACAACAACGTAACACGAATTACAATGATCAACCGCGTCAAATTTTGCCATCATCGAAACAGCAACAACAACAACAACAATCAATTCAGAATAATAGTAATAATAATAATAATAATAATAGTAATAATAATAATAATAATAATAATAATAATCGAACCTATTCACAAATTCCTCAACCTCAAATCATTGTCCCAACACAAGGTTATGGAGATATCACATCAAATATTTCCCCCTCAAAAGAGATGATGGGAACTATGATGCAACATTATCATTATAATCATCAAATGGATTATGGAAATTATCAAAATTATTTTGGTCGAGTTCATCCTTATCCAACTTATTTCACTCAACATCAACAGCATAATCATTACAATAATCATCACACTCAACAACAACAACCGCAACAACAACAACAACAACAACATTATAATCATTATAATAATCATCTTAGATCTCCTCAAATGGATCCAATATTAACTAATTTATTATGTGATACTTGTCTTAATTATGTTAGTCATACTGGTAATACTTCAATGAATAACGAATCATATATTTTACAAATTATTTGTAAACAATGTAAAGAAAAATATTTGAATATGAAAAATCTTGGCAACCTTAGTAGTAATAATAATAATAATAATAATAATAATAATAATAATAATAATAATAATAATAATCGTGACATTTGATAAACTTACTTGCATAAAGTTCGCTTTCCCCATGGACCAGGTCTCCAGTTAACACCCTCAGTGGTTCCACAGTATCTGCACCAATCAATTCCTGATTTTGTTAAATTTTCAAAAACAGTGGGAGTTTGAGTTGGACGTGGTAAGGTGACTTCTAATTCTTCGGTTTCTTGAGGTTCATCTATTATCATCATTGTAGATGAAGTTGAAGCCGGACTTGACATAACATTAGGTGTAGAAACTTTACTACCATTACTAACGATTGTTGGATTAGTAATATTATTATTATTGGTAGTAATAGTTCTTTTTGATGATCTATTAAAATATTAAAATATTAAGATATTAAAATAAAGTTAATAAATAAATAAAGAACGAAGCGAATAAATATAAATATAAATATAAAGTAAAAGATATATACCGTTTAATNTAGTAATAATAATAATAATAATAATAATAATCATAGTAGAAATGCAACAACAACTGTTGCTATTCCTCATGTTACTCAAACAATGAATATTGCACAACAACAATCATCAATGTCTCATGTTCATATTTCACAACAACAACAACAACAACAACAGCAACAAATTAATCATTCAATTTCTTCTTCTCATGTGGTACCAACTCAAAGTATGCAAAATATATCTCATCATACTTTAACAATTTCATCAGCTGATTTTATAAATCCCACATCCACCATTAATAATATTAATAATAATAATAATAATAATTGTAATAATAATAATTGTAATAATAATAATATCACTAATAATAATAATCAAAATAATAATAATAATCAAAATAATAATAATAATAATAATAATCAAAATAATAATAATAATAATCAAAATAATAATAATAATCAAAATAATACAACCACAACTACAACAGATTTCTTTAATTTTGATCAAATACCTTGTATTAATTTTACAACTGCAGGAAATTTAGAAAATTTGGGAAATTTGGAAAATTTATTAGATTATAGTCATTCCAGTAGTTTATTAAATGATGTCTTTTTCTCAGATCCAATGATTGATGATGATGATTCAATTGAATTATCACTTCAATTTGATAGTGACGCATCTTCTGATACTGATATATTAACCCCATATAGTTCACCTTCATCTCCCGCCGGAATTTTAGATAGTGGTGATGATATTTGGAGTTTAATTTATGAAGATGAATTTGTTAATGAATTAAGAGATCAACCTTTTAATAATGAATTGAATTCATCTTCATCATTACCTTCCTCTTCCTCTTCTTCTTCTTCTTCTTCTTCTTCCTCCCCCTCCTCCTCCTCCTCCTCCTCTTCTCAACCAAGTACTCCGTCATCTTCTTCTTCTTCATCGCAACCACAACAGCAACAATTACAACAACCACAACAAGTAAATGTTTTATCAGGTCCTTCAACACCGGTTTTTCAACGATCATCATCACCTCTTGAATCACAATCTATAACAAATATAACAAATATAACAAATATAACGAATACAATTGATCCTTCATTAATTTTATCCAATAATAACAACAACAACAACAACAATAATAACAATACTATTACCGAGAATATGGATTATACACTCGGAAGTGGTACAACTACTCCTATCTTGAATAATACAATTGATCCTAGAGTTATTACTTCTATTGATTCTTCTTCCTTTACTCAAAATAATAATAATAATAACAACAATATCAATAATAATAATAATAATAATAATAGTAGTATCAGCAACAACAATAACGGCAAAAACAACAATGGTCGTAATAAACTTCCTCGAGTTATTACCAGACCAAATTATTTCGAATTCGGTAATAATGGTGATAATTTAATTAGTCCACCTCCACCGACTCCGGAACTTGTTAGTGATAACAATCTTAAACGTAGATTATCTTGTACTTCTTCTTCTTCTTCCGACGATGACGAAATATCCGATGTCACCGATTTAACCGTGAAACAAGCTGATAAAAAGATTCGTATTGATGAACAAAATGGAGTTAAATTAATCATCAAAAAAATTGATCCATTAAGACTTGATGATAATAATAATAAAATCACAACTGAACTTGATGATTATAAAAATAATAACAACAATAACAATAGTAATAATAACAACAACAACAACAACAATAATGATAATAATAATAATGATGATGATGATGAAAATATGGTTGATAACTTTAATGATGAAATTCATGAAGGAAATGATTCAGTTACTGATGAATATAATGATAGTAGTGATGCTATTTATACCACCGATGATGATGAAAATGATGACGACGAGGATGATGATGATGACGATGAGGAATATCGTCCATCTATGAGTAGTAATAAGAAATCACGTTCGTCAACAAAACAAATTAAATCTCTTAATAATAACAATAATAATAATGTTAATAATAATAATAATAATAATAATAACAATAACAACAACAATAATAATAAATCATCATCAAAGAGTAGTTCTTCTACAAAATCCGTCATTTTAGGAAAAGGTTTAACAAAAGCTAAATCTACTTCACAAAAAACCAAAAAGGGAAAATCTTCTATTAAACGGTATATATCTTTTACTTTATATTTATATTTATATTTATTCGCTTCGTTCTTTATTTATTTATTAACTTTATTTTAATATCTTAATATTTTAATATTTTAATAGATCATCAAAAAGAACTATTACTACCAATAATAATAATATTACTAATCCAACAATCGTTAGTAATGGTAGTAAAGTTTCTACACCTAATGTTATGTCAAGTCCGGCTTCAACTTCATCTACAATGATGATAATAGATGAACCTCAAGAAACCGAAGAATTAGAAGTCACCTTACCACGTCCAACTCAAACTCCCACTGTTTTTGAAAATTTAACAAAATCAGGAATTGATTGGTGCAGATACTGTGGAACCACTGAGGGTGTTAACTGGAGACCTGGTCCATGGGGAAAGCGAACTTTATGCAAGTAAGTTTATCAAATGTCACGATTATTATTATTATTATTATTATTATTATTATTAAATTTATTCATTATTGATTATCAATTATTAATTATCAAAATTTTTATTTATTTAAAAAAAAAAAAAAATTTATAGTAAACACGGTTGTGATTATAAAGGTTATGGATTCGCATGCAAACTTCCCCGATTGGATTTGACCGGTTTCGTAAATGAAACTGTCGAAGAACGTGAACGTCCGGTTTTACAGCTGTGTATGTATTTTTTAACAATAATAATATTATTATATAATTATTAAATATAATTATTAAATATAATTATTAAATATAATTATTAAATATAATTATTAAATATAATTATTAAATATAATTATTAAATATNTTTTTTTTTTTTTTTTATTTTTAAAAAAAAAAAAAAAAAAATTATTGTTACTATTATTATTACTCATTAGTGATTATGATGGTGATGATGATGTTGTTTTTATCTTGTTATTAGAATTTGTTTCTCCTTATTGTTATTATTATTATTATTATTATTATTATTATTAAATTTATTCATTATTGATTATCAATTATTAATTATCAAAATTTTTATTTATTTAAAAAAAAAAAAAAATTTATAGTAAACACGGTTGTGATTATAAAGGTTATGGATTCGCATGCAAACTTCCCCGATTGGATTTGACCGGTTTCGTAAATGAAACTGTCGAAGAACGTGAACGTCCGGTTTTACAGCTGTGTATGTATTTTTTAACAATAATAATATTATTATATAATTATTAAATATAATTATTAAATATAATTATTAAATATAATTATTAAATATAATTATTAAATATAATTATTAATATATATTTATTCATTTATTTATTCATTTATTTATTCATTTATTTATTTTAAATATAGTTTGTACCGTTTGTCAAAAACAAGAGTCATTCGTTGGAAATATTCTTGTCCGTTGTGAAGGTTGTCCCAAGGCATTTCATCAAAAATGTTTTGTAGAAGGTATCGATGATGAAACAGTTCAAGGTACCGAACCTTGGTATTGTGAAAAGGGTTGTCAAGATAATTTACGTAGGAAACGAATAGGTAATTATTAATTAATTGTTTTTTTTTTTATTTAATTATCAAATATTTTTATAAATAAATAAATAAATAATAAATAAAATAATTTATTAATTATCAAAATATTAATTGATATTTTTAGTTGTTGAACTTCCTCGTAAGAGACTTCCCTTAATGTCTACACCTAAAGCCCAAATAATTTCATCTACTACCGATTCATCTTCAATTCCTAATTCTGGAACTACATCACGTCCACGAACTTCCAGAAACTCATCAAGAGTTTAAAAGGATGACGGAATTACCATTTATTATTTATTATTATTTTATTTATTATTTATTATCTTATTTTATCTTATTTTATTTATTTTTTATTTTCATATAAATTATTTCGTTGTGAAAAATAATCCGATAATGACCAAGAACAATTTCTTCTTTTAAAAAACCACAATAATAATTATTATTTAATAATTATTTGTTAATTATTTAATATACTATTTTTTTTTCTTTTTTATGTCTCAACAGGCAAGACATTATTAATGTGAACTAAAATAACTTTATTATTATTATTATATCTTGCGAGACGGTGTAATTTTTTTTTTTATTATTTTCAAACGCGTCTCTTTCGTTGACGTTGTTTGTATTATATATATATATATATTTCGTAACGAGCATATTATATAATGTTATATATATGCATATATATATACATACATTGTATATATCACTTTTTTTAGAGACAGCGGACATTATATTATATTATACTATAAATTTCTTCTTTTTTTTTGGTGGGTGGTGTTTCTTTTTTTTTTTTAAACTAAAAAAAAATGTTGAGATACGATATTGATTATCGATCTTTTTTTTAGCCTTTTTTTTGATAATATATAGACAATAGTTATTTAATATTTAGTATTATTATTAATTACTTTTTTTTTTAATTATTTATTCTTTTTCTTCTTTTTTCTTCTTTTTTACTCGCAATTAGTTAATATTTTATTATTTTAATATAATAATATCTATAGAGTTTTAAATGAAATCCCAAACACCAACCATACAACATATAGATTTTTTTTTTTTTTACGCATATAGATTTTTTATATAGAGAATTCTATTTTTTACAATTACAATTATTATATTTTTACAAGATTTATAAGCTTTATTCGCATCTCATCATTCACTCCAACAAAACACTTTAAATTTTTTTTGGCATTTTCTTTTCTTTGGTTTCAATATATATATATATATATAATTTTTCATATTCTCATTCAAAAATCATGCTATATACACCACCCAAAATATATACGAATATATAAAGATACATACAGATAATACGTACCACGCTTTTTTTTTTTTTTAATAATAATACTACTGTAATAATGATTTTTTTTAATACAAATTAAAGTTGTTTGATTTTTTTTTTTTGGTTTTCTAATTAATTAATGTAATTAATGTAAATTAATGTAATATATAATGTATTTTTTTTTTTAACTAATTAATTGAGGTTTCCATTATTATTTTCATTACGCCTTTTACATGAATGATCAATGTTTTTCGGTTGTGGTTGATTTATTTGATTCAAAAATTTGATTTAATTTTTGAGTATATTAGAGAAAATGCATCAATTGACTATTGATTTGTGTGCAATGTTGAAAAATGCAAATGAAATGATTGCATTTTTTNCCAACAAAACACTTTAAATTTTTTTTGGCATTTTCTTTTCTTTGGTTTCAATATATATATATATATATAATTTTTCATATTCTCATTCAAAAATCATGCTATATACACCACCCAAAATATATACGAATATATAAAGATACATACAGATAATACGTACCACGCTTTTTTTTTTTTTTAATAATAATACTACTGTAATAATGATTTTTTTTAATACAAATTAAAGTTGTTTGATTTTTTTTTTTTGGTTTTCTAATTAATTAATGTAATTAATGTAAATTAATGTAATATATAATGTATTTTTTTTTTTAACTAATTAATTGAGGTTTCCATTATTATTTTCATTACGCCTTTTACATGAATGATCAATGTTTTTCGGTTGTGGTTGATTTATTTGATTCAAAAATTTGATTTAATTTTTGAGTATATTAGAGAAAATGCATCAATTGACTATTGATTTGTGTGCAATGTTGAAAAATGCAAATGAAATGATTGCATTTTTTTACTTTAAATTTATTAAAAATTTTATTTATTACGATTAAACATTAAAAAAATAGTTTACCATAGAGATATTGAGAGACAACACGATATATATATTTAATTACATATCGAAAATCTTTGTACCATGACTCTTTAATATTTAATATAATGAATTGAATAAATAATGACAGATTTAATACATATTTTGATGACAAAAAGTGAATAATGAAAGCATGTTAAAGTAAATTAAAGTTATTAAAAGTATATTGATAAATATCGGGTAACAAATTAATAAATTAAATTAAATTGATAAATTAATCTCAAAAAAATGTGTAATTGATTTAAAGTCTAATTTTATTTATTGGGATAATTTACGTTACTTGGTGATTAATAATATAAAAGATTAATTTATGAAGGGCAGTTAATCAATTAAATGTTTAATTACTTATATATATAAATAAAAGAATTATGAACGTCTCTCTTTGTTTTATGTCTTTTCATTATTGTATTAACTTTATTAACGCGTTTTACTTTATTAATTTCATATCTTCGTGATCAACCTTTGTTACAATTTTGGTTTTCTTTTTAAATATTTTGATAATAATATTCAATAATACTAATTGTTCAAAAATAATATTCAAAATCATATTTTCAATTCAAGTTCAAATTTATTTTTAAAAAAAAAATCTCGCTGATATGAGTAATGTAAATTGTGTTTCGCTTTGTAATACTAATGCTCAACAACAACGTCATCGTACAACTCCTTCACAAGTCCAATTTCTTGAAAATTATTTTACAACTGTCGATGATTTTCCCGACTCAAATATGAGAGAAAAAATTTCCTCAAAATTAAATATGCCTTCTAAAAGTGTTCACATTTGGTGACCCTTTTTTTTATAATTTTTAGTTAATTGTTTATTTTAAACAAACGTTTATTAATTCCATTATTATCTATTTATATTAATTTCGTAACATAAAAGGTTCCAAAACCGTCGTGCAAAACGTAAACAAGAAGAAAGGACTCGTCAAGAACAAGAAGTTATTCGTTCAACTTCTCATTCTTCAGTACGCGCTTCCGATTTCCATCATGGCAGTAAACCTAACGAACATAATAACAATAATATATCACGAACACCCACAAAACACGTGAATTGGCAAAATTACCATCATCAAAATGAAGCTACTGCTACTACTCCCCCTAATCATCAAAGAAGTCTTCAATCGCTTACCAGTGTTTTCTGCAAACCTCCACCTTCAACAATCACAACGACATTTCCATCATCTTTATCACTTTCAAATAATGTCCCTTTACATAAACTTTCACCTTTAAGAAATGTTAATTCAGACGATCAAGTTTCATACGGAAAACAAGCTGAAGGTTCTATCACTTTACCATCTTTACATCATATTGTACCACAAATATTCTTCGGTACGAATGAAGATCACCTTCCTACAAATGGTTTTTACTCAAATTTCGGTATAAATGGAAATTTACACGTTAACAACACCACCAAACCAATTACTCAAAATTTATTACCGCGACATCAACCCCATCAACCCCATCACCATCATCACCATCATCACCATCATCCACATTACCCAAATATTCCTCCTCCTCCTTCTATACGCTCGTCAAGTTCTTTAAGATCACATCATCATAAATCTCATCATTATCATCATTGTTCTTCTCTTCATTGTCAAAATTTCATGCAATCTTTGATTTGTTCTTCATCTTTATGTAAAACAACATCATCTCATGCTAACAAATCTGCGATGAATAATAATAATAATAATAATAATATTGATGATAATAATTTAGGAGAAAATATAATGAAGTTTGGTTTTCTAAAAATTTGCGAAGAGATTTCAAAAAATAATAATAAAGAAAATAGCAAAGAAAAAGAAGAAAGCGGTATTGATATGAAAATTGACAATTTAGTAAATTGATTGAAGATCCTTAAAATTCGTGAAATATAAGTTCTTTTTTTTTTATTGTTATTTGATAGATATAAATTATAATTTTTACTTGATTTATAATTGATATCTGATAAAGAAAGAACATTTGATAATACAATCTCAAAATTTAAGTTTTTTTGCTGTAATAACTTTTTGAATAAATGAAAATTATGATGATAGAATAAAATTCTCGNCCATCAACCCCATCACCATCATCACCATCATCACCATCATCCACATTACCCAAATATTCCTCCTCCTCCTTCTATACGCTCGTCAAGTTCTTTAAGATCACATCATCATAAATCTCATCATTATCATCATTGTTCTTCTCTTCATTGTCAAAATTTCATGCAATCTTTGATTTGTTCTTCATCTTTATGTAAAACAACATCATCTCATGCTAACAAATCTGCGATGAATAATAATAATAATAATAATAATATTGATGATAATAATTTAGGAGAAAATATAATGAAGTTTGGTTTTCTAAAAATTTGCGAAGAGATTTCAAAAAATAATAATAAAGAAAATAGCAAAGAAAAAGAAGAAAGCGGTATTGATATGAAAATTGACAATTTAGTAAATTGATTGAAGATCCTTAAAATTCGTGAAATATAAGTTCTTTTTTTTTTATTGTTATTTGATAGATATAAATTATAATTTTTACTTGATTTATAATTGATATCTGATAAAGAAAGAACATTTGATAATACAATCTCAAAATTTAAGTTTTTTTGCTGTAATAACTTTTTGAATAAATGAAAATTATGATGATAGAATAAAATTCTCGTGATCACGTGATGAGTTTTGCATCTAATTTTTAGTATTAAATATTAAAATTTTTTTTTTAAAGAATAAATTTACATAAAGTAATAAATAAAACTATTTTTTGGGGGGGGTTGATTACGAAAATCAGATTAATCTTAATCCTCCACTTCATCATCATCCTCAATATCCATTCCATTATCATACATTTTTTGTAATTTTGGTTCTGACTTACTGTCGCTATATTCCATTTCATCTTGGTCAGATGATGATTCTTCATCTGTTTCATCAGAACTCTTTAAAGAGAAATAACATATACAAAACAATTGTTAGTCAAAATATAAACATAAAAAATAAAAAAATAATAATGAGAAACTGAAACTACCTCCTCCTCATCCTCTTCTTCGGAATTCTCATCATTAGATTCTTCTATATAACCCTCGGAAAGCTCTTTATCACTCATATCAACATCTTGGTCATCATCATCATCATCATCTGTGTCATCTTCACTGTCTTCCTCGCTATCAACATCAACATCATCATTATCACTATCTTCACTACTACTTTCAATATATAAAATTTCGGGTTCGTTTATATCATTCTCAACATTTTGATTTTTTTGCAGAGAAATCTGTTGCATAATCAAATCTAATCGTCCTTGAAAATTTAACAACTTTTGAAATACTGATGATCTGGCATCAAGCGTTTGATAGAAATTCGAAAGTTTACGAGTTATGTCAGGAATCTATTAAAATATATATAAATATATGTATGTATGTATGTATTTAAATTTAAAAAATCAAAAAATTATTTGAAATCAAATAAAAATAACAATACCGTCATTAAATAAGTCATGTGCACTAGCAATACAACTTTAATCCATTGCAAGATATTCACTCCGGCATTTGGTTTCTCTTGAAATCTTAAAATCACTTTTTCTAAAAATGGAATAACATATTTCGTGGGTAATTTTTTTGCAGTATTATTGATAATATCTGGATCTGTCTGTTCCAAAACCAGGTGAAAAAGATCATCATCATTTGAATGTAATGCTTGGACCAACATTTGTTGCATGGAATTTCCTTGAATTGATTGAAATTTCGATTTAACTGAGGTTTGAGGGTTTTCATTAGTCTCGGCATAATTTAATGAATTCAAATCATTCGACGTTATTTCTAATTTTTTGCTTCCCTATATATGATTTTAAGAATTTTAACAGACAATTTAAATATAATTTAAATATTAATTAACCCTTTAAGATGAATATAATAATAATCAATATTACGTTAACTAAGGTATTTTCTTGTGTCGTCAACTCATTTAAATCAATTGGTATCCTTGGTGTTTCGAAATTTGAAATTCCGATAACTTTAACTTTTGATTCATCATATGATTTTCGTTTAGCTTTCTGTCAAAAATTCAATTAAAAAGTCAGTCTTTTTTTTTTTTAATCATATTATAAATTTCAAATTATCAACTAACCAAATTTTTGGCTGCTAAATTCGATTCGTCAATTAAGAAACCGCTTGGTTGATGACGTTTTAAAGTCAACTCTTGTAAAAATTCGCCACTTTCTTCGTTAATAAATCGCTAATATTATTTATATTATTTATGTCATTTGAAATTTCAAGATCAACAAACAAACAATAAATACAAATAATGTTATTGGGAAAATAAAGAAATATAAAGAAACCTAAATGACATACCACTTTTTCGAAAATCGGTTTTACTGTGCTTCCTCGCGCAATTTTAACAAATCCTGTCTCTTTGTTCTCTGATTCCTCCACAAAACATGCAGATAGAATTGGTATTATATTTGTTCCATTATCGTCTATAACTTTGACTATACAATCTGGAGTTCGAGTTGTGTATTTTTTCTTTTTTTTGACATTTGAAGAGGAAGAAGTTTTTAAAGGTATCGAGGACACGCTTTTGAATAGATTTAAAGATCCGGTTTCCGAAAGTGCCAATACTGTGTTTGCTTTTGACATTGAGAGACATCTCGCGTTATCATCCAAAGTAAACGCTGTAATTTTTTTTAAAAAAATCAAAAAACATATTAGATCAAACTTTAAATGAAATTCCATAAATAAAAATAAAAAAATTTTCGCAAATTTTAACAAAATCATACAACGTTTTACGTGTCACCGTAGATCTTATTTACCAGCTAAATTAACCCCCTGTGAACCATCGTCCTGACATTTCCAAATATTTATAAATCTATCATGTTCAGCAATCGATACGCAAATATCATCATCAGACGAAAAAATGACATTGGTTATGGTGCTAGCGTGACCAGTGAAACTTTTGAGAACTTGTTTTGTTTGTAGATCCCATAACTTGATTGTATGTCCCGCTGTTAAAAGCTTGGTTTCATCATGCGACAACGAAATAATAAATTTGGTCGTTTGAGCATCAAGCTTCCATTTACTTAAAATTAAAATTATTAGGATTATTAAACATTATGAAAATCATCAATAGATTTTTTTTTTTAAAAAAAAAACGAATGAATGATAGATTTTACCTGATTACATTTTCTTTCTCGAGATCCCATTCAACGATATTCATATCTTCAGCACATGAGTAAGCTTTTTTCCCATCTTTGGTAAACACAAAATCATTTATCGGAAGTGTGTGTGACCCACTCAATGTCTTTATTATATCTCCATGAGTAATAGAGTAGATCGCAATTGATCCATTTTGTAACCCAAGCGCGATAACTTTACTATACTGTTGATGTTGAGAAATGCGCCTTTTCCTTTTTTTTGGTGGGGGAACATCCTTCACGAACAATTATTACGCGAATTAGCGAAGTCCGTCAAAAAAAAATAAATAAATTTGAGAAAATAAAATAAAAAATGTTTCGGTTAACTTACAACTTTTCCGTTTAAAACATCGATTATAACATTTCCCCAAGATAAACAAGTAAAATTATCCTCTTTTTCGGAAGAAAAATCATTATTGACTGTTCCTGTGTGTGTGTCAAACACTCTCAAACGATGACGATCGACACCTCGGGTGATTATGGCAAAAAAATCGCCTTCTGGTGAATCAAAACGCTCCATACTGCTCATCAATTATAAATTTTTTTTTTTAATTATTGATCGATCGGTACTTCATGTGATCGAATATTATTGGCTGATGTTTTTTCAGGGACGATGATTTGCTGTGATTCGCAGAATCACATTAATTGCTGATTCGCCTAAGAACGGCAGTATTTACATATAGAAAATTGGGGTTAAGTTATTTAATAAAACTATAATATAGCTTACATCTGGTGTGCGCAAAAGTACTATAAAAATATACAGTTTTCGAAAATTTTAAAGAATTGATTTTTTCAGCATATAAGAAAGTATCTTTTATTTTTTGAAAAATTTACTGGACTTTTTACAAAAAAATGTTCAAATAGCTTACTTAACAGATACTAAAATTTCATCTATAGTTATATTGTGACAATTTATACTTACCTATATACACACGTCAGATTCAAAGCTATAATACATCAGGAAACTTTTCAGGGCGTNTATTATTGGCTGATGTTTTTTCAGGGACGATGATTTGCTGTGATTCGCAGAATCACATTAATTGCTGATTCGCCTAAGAACGGCAGTATTTACATATAGAAAATTGGGGTTAAGTTATTTAATAAAACTATAATATAGCTTACATCTGGTGTGCGCAAAAGTACTATAAAAATATACAGTTTTCGAAAATTTTAAAGAATTGATTTTTTTCAGCATATAAGAAAGTATCTTTTATTTTTTGAAAAATTTACTGGACTTTTTACAAAAAAATGTTCAAATAGCTTACTTAACAGATACTAAAATTTCATCTATAGTTATATTGTGACAATTTATACTTACCTATATACACACGTCAGATTCAAAGCTATAATACATCAGGAAACTTTTCAGGGCGTAAATTTACAGAAAATTTACGGGACCTACAGAAATTTACGCCTAAAAAAATCAATTTTTTTGACTTTGATCACTATTTATAAGACAGGGAGCGATTTTTTACTAAGATATTCCTATAACAGATCGAAAGATCTGGTTCTTAGCTACAAGATGATATGTGTTTCATTTCTGTAACATCAATATTCGCGAAGATATTCACGTTTAAAGTTTCACATCTGTGAAAAAATTTCCGCGTAAATTTTTCGAAAATTTCCGTAATTCTGCCGGAAATTTCTATGACGTCACGTGAATTTCCGGCAGAATTACGGAAATTTTCGAAAAATTTACGCGGAAATTTTTTCACAGATGTGAAACTTTAAACGTGAATATCTTCGCGAATATTGATGTTACAGAAATGAAACACATATCATCTTGTAGCTAAGAACCAGATCTTTCGATCTGTCATAGGAATATCTTAGTAAAAAATCGCTCCCTGTCTTATAAATAGTGATCAAAGTCAAAAAAATTGATTTTTTTAGGCGTAAATTTCTGTAGGTCCCGTAAATTTTCTGTAAATTTACGCCCCAAAAAGTTTCCTGATGCTAAAATACATATAAATTTATCCCGAATTTTATTATAAAATGATCGACATTTTCTGCTGATCTTAGACGGATCAGCAATTAATAATTGGGAAATCTTAACCTGTTCCGGGGGGTATAGTTTCTTATCCTGTGTCCTCACATGTCATTACATCAAATGCATGGGTTAGGTTTAGGGTTTATCAGGGGTAGTGTATTTATCACCGTGTGTCACACCTTTCGAATATTGATTTTTATTAAATATCCTAGGGACTTAGAATTTTTTTACATGCGGAAACCATATTTGTCACTCAAAATTTGTCACCTCCTCAAAATCCCACGTGACAAATTCCTGATCACCTGCCGAATTATGAACCAATAAGATTTGGAGAGGCATAGGATAAGAGTCTGTACCCCTGGGGCACAGGAAAAGAATCTATACCCGGGATATAAGTTAAGGGTCCTCTTAATAATTTTATCTGATTAACTTTTGTCACGTGATCAAAATTGTACCAGCCAATCAGAAATTACACCTGAATTTAGCCAGAAAAAAATTTGAGCCAGAATTTAGCCAGTATAATTTAATTAGCTTTTGAGTCAGAATTTAGTCAGAATTTAACTGGCGCAAAATTAATTAGCCAAAGGTGCAATTATTGAGTTAATCTTGATATCAATTGAGCCTTCCATCCTTAATTTCAACTATACATGTTTCCAAAATTGATTTTGAATTTTTGAGGTATTTCGTCTTTTTGAAATTTATAAGAATCTATTCTATATATGAAAATAAAAAAAATACCTAGTTATATGTATCTTTAATTAATGAATTTATCTGGATAGTCAAAAAATTTCAGGTTTTAAGTAAAATAATTTTGTCTTCTATGAAAAACTATTTCAACTTTTTTCTCCAAAATTACAATTTCGGGGTTTCAAAATAATTTAGCGTACAAATATAGTTTCAACTATACATGTCGTTGTTATCTAGGTTAATCGCTAGGGTCCGATCACGATCAACCTGATACGTTTTACGGTTCTTTTAGGAGTTTAACGTGCTATGTCCAAAGACACACGACAGTTTGGTTTCTATTTTGCTTATAAAAGGCACCAGTCAGTTTATAGACATAATCGGTCTTTTCGTTGTGGCGACGCCTTTTAACATTGTTATATTTAACAAGAGGTGTAACTGTCTATGCATTCAAATATAACATATCTGCGTATTAACTCAAACGCAAAAAGTATTCTCTCTTTAAAAACATTACTGCGTATTAACTCAAACGCAAAAAGTATTCTCTCTTTAAAAACATTACTTCGTATTAACTCAAATGTAAAAAGCTATACCCTTAAAAACAAATATGCGTTTACTCATCAAACGCTCAAAGATAATTTGCGTTTACTCGAACGCTCAAAGCAATATGCGTTTACTCATCAAACGCTCAAAGATAATTTGCGTTTACTCGAACACTCAAAGCAATATGCGTTTACTCATCAAATGCTCAAAGATAATATGTTCTTTCAACATAAGTCATGATTTTATTTATTTCTTCGTAAAAGTTTATATTTAATTTCATTAACTCAAGAATATTAACATTATACAATTATACAATCAAGCATTTAATCCTATAACATTCAATATTCCTTTATTAATTATACTTGTTAGTTTATTAATAATTAAAATACAAATAAAATAATTTACTATTATTTTTCAATGATTATACTTTTATCGTTCAAGAATTTAGGGTTAAGAATAAAATTAAAGTATTCTCTTTAATATAATAGGTTTACTACCTTATACTTAGAGTTTCTCTCTTAAGAATAGGATTATTCCATCCTTTTAGAAAGGGGATTGAAATCTAAATTCCTCTCTTTTTAAAAATGCAGAGGGCTTGTATTTATAATTATTAGGGTTGCACTATTCTTCCTATTTTAGTAATATGATCTGCTACTTTACTGTGCTACAAAGTCATGTGATTAGAACTAATTATAAACTGATATACATGTAAGAATCTAATATTAATGGGGTATTTGTACTAAGTATTGATATTTATTATTATTATTCTACTTATTTGTAACATTTATTAGCTGCGGTTAACATGGTATTTTATCATGTAACATCGTCAAAACTAATTTGGTCTTGACTCAACTCTTAAAATTTCAATTTTTAATTGCATCTGACTTAACTAATTGCGTCTATTACTAGTAAAAATCAAAATTTGCCTTGATTTAACTTCAATTTTTCTTAATTTTAATTGCGTCTGACTTAATTTAATAGTTTTGACGACATGTATAGTTTCAACTGACATCCACTATATAATAATTATACATTGTTAANAATATGCGTTTACTCATCAAACGCTCAAAGATAATTTGCGTTTACTCGAACACTCAAAGCAATATGCGTTTACTCATCAAATGCTCAAAGATAATATGTTCTTTCAACATAAGTCATGATTTTATTTATTTCTTCGTAAAAGTTTATATTTAATTTCATTAACTCAAGAATATTAACATTATACAATTATACAATCAAGCATTTAATCCTATAACATTCAATATTCCTTTATTAATTATACTTGTTAGTTTATTAATAATTAAAATACAAATAAAATAATTTACTATTATTTTTCAATGATTATACTTTTATCGTTCAAGAATTTAGGGTTAAGAATAAAATTAAAGTATTCTCTTTAATATAATAGGTTTACTACCTTATACTTAGAGTTTCTCTCTTAAGAATAGGATTATTCCATCCTTTTAGAAAGGGGATTGAAATCTAAATTCCTCTCTTTTTAAAAATGCAGAGGGCTTGTATTTATAATTATTAGGGTTGCACTATTCTTCCTATTTTAGTAATATGATCTGCTACTTTACTGTGCTACAAAGTCATGTGATTAGAACTAATTATAAACTGATATACATGTAAGAATCTAATATTAATGGGGTATTTGTACTAAGTATTGATATTTATTATTATTATTCTACTTATTTGTAACATTTATTAGCTGCGGTTAACATGGTATTTTATCATGTAACATCGTCAAAACTAATTTGGTCTTGACTCAACTCTTAAAATTTCAATTTTTAATTGCATCTGACTTAACTAATTGCGTCTATTACTAGTAAAAATCAAAATTTGCCTTGATTTAACTTCAATTTTTCTTAATTTTAATTGCGTCTGACTTAATTTAATAGTTTTGACGACATGTATAGTTTCAACTGACATCCACTATATAATAATTATACATTGTTAACATGTTACATTTTTAAGAAACAATTAACCTATATTATTGACCAATTAGCTTGACATGATTTATTTTATATCTCATAGCTAATTTTTTTTACTAAATTACTATCTAATCTATAAACAAATTAAAGTACATATTCTCTAATGATATTAACAACTCGAATTTTTTTTCCAACCTCTCTAATACATTTAATTCTTCTAACGACATTTTGCATCTACAATTTATACTCACGTAATGCATATATATCATCAGTTGAGTGTCAAAATTCAGGTTTTTGTTTAAACCTCTTGAACTTTTTAAAACTGATGTGAATGTGAACAGAACAGTTTGTGATTCAATATTTTAGAATTCCATCATAATTATATCTTCTAACTTTCTCTCCAATATATACAAGTTTATCAGAAAACTTTTCAGGACATAAATTTATAGAAATTTACAGGACCTACAGAAATTTACGCTTAAAAAAATTAATTTTTTTGATTTTAATCACTATTTATAAGACAGGAAGTGATTTTTTATTAATATATTCCTACATCAGGAAATTTTTTATGTCGGAGGTTATTGTAATAATTTCGTTTTCAAAAGTTATTGAAGGTTATTGGACCAATAACCTTCACAAATATTACATTTATTATGATAAAGTGAAGGTTATTAAAGGTTATCAATATCAATAACCTCCGGAGTATTACGTTTTATTAATAAAAATGAAGGTTTTCGGTACCAATAACCTTCGTAAATATTACGTTTATGTTGGAGGTATTCGAAAGTTATCAGAGTGAAGGACTTTGAAGGCTTACGTTTAAAAAAATTTACTGATGTATAACAGATCGAAAGATCTGATTCTTAGTTACAAAATAATATATGTTTCATTTCTGTAACATCAATATTTGCAAAAATATTCACATTTAAAGTTTCACATCTATGAAAAAATTTCTGCATAAATTTTTCGAAAATTTCCATAATTCTGCCGGAAATTTACATGACGTCATAAAAATTTCTGGCAGAATTACAAAAATTTTCAGAAAATTTATGCTTCACAGATGTGAAACTTTAAACGTGAATATCTTNTCCAATATATACAAGTTTATCAGAAAACTTTTCAGGACATAAATTTATAGAAATTTACAGGACCTACAGAAATTTACGCTTAAAAAAATTAATTTTTTTGATTTTAATCACTATTTATAAGACAGGAAGTGATTTTTTATTAATATATTCCTACATCAGGAAATTTTTTATGTCGGAGGTTATTGTAATAATTTCGTTTTCAAAAGTTATTGAAGGTTATTGGACCAATAACCTTCACAAATATTACATTTATTATGATAAAGTGAAGGTTATTAAAGGTTATCAATATCAATAACCTCCGGAGTATTACGTTTTATTAATAAAAATGAAGGTTTTCGGTACCAATAACCTTCGTAAATATTACGTTTATGTTGGAGGTATTCGAAAGTTATCAGAGTGAAGGACTTTGAAGGCTTACGTTTAAAAAAATTTACTGATGTATAACAGATCGAAAGATCTGATTCTTAGTTACAAAATAATATATGTTTCATTTCTGTAACATCAATATTTGCAAAAATATTCACATTTAAAGTTTCACATCTATGAAAAAATTTCTGCATAAATTTTTCGAAAATTTCCATAATTCTGCCGGAAATTTACATGACGTCATAAAAATTTCTGGCAGAATTACAAAAATTTTCAGAAAATTTATGCTTCACAGATGTGAAACTTTAAACGTGAATATCTTTGCGAATATTGATGTTACGGAAATAAAACATATATCATCTTGTAGCTAAGAACTAGATCTTTCGATCTGACATAAGAATATCTTAGTAAAAAATCGCTTCCTGTCTTATAAATAGTGATCAAAGTCAAAAAAATTGATTTTTTTTGGCGTAAATTTCTGTAGGTTCTGTAAATTTCTGTAAATTTATGTCCCAAAAAGTTTCCTGATGTTAATTATAATTATGACAAATTGTAAATCCATTTTTAAGAGCATATAAAGTTCCATCTGATAACAGAATTAATCCTTTTACATGAAAAAGATACTTACCAGTTCAAGGTAAAAGATCATTTTCTTTGAAATATGTAAGACGATGTAGAATTCGATCTCTCTATTCACTTGGAATTTCATCTGATCTAACAGATTCCATCTTGCAATATTCATAATATTCTTTATTGGTACAAGAGGTTCCACATAATTCACTTAAGGTAACCATTTTATATGACCTATTTATAATGTTTATGAAAGTTATATGTGAATTATATTGAATTTGGAAAATTTAGACCTTGATTTAATAACTATATAGTAAGATAATTTATAATTCATTTTTTGTTGATTTAGGTTTTGAAACTATTTTTTTGATAGTGTTATATTTTGTAAAGATATATTGAGCATATACTTTATTTTCAGATATAAGTATTAAAGATCGATTTATAAATTGCACTAATAAATAGTTATGAAATTTTTAACACAATATATTTACAGTTTATAATAACTTGTGTAACTTGATATCTTTATTAAAATAATCAATTTATGTAATATATAACAGTATACACTAAGGGTTGAAGGCTCAATTGATATCAAAGCTGGTTCAATAATTACATCTTTGACTAATTAATTTTGCGTTAACTAAATTCTGATTAAATTCTGGCTTAAAGGCTAATTAAATTGTGCTGGCTAAATTCTGGCTCAAAAACTAATTAATTTTTTTCTGGCTAAATTCAGGTGCACTTTCTGATTGACTGACACATGACAAAAAGTTAATCAGATAAAATTATTAATTAATTTTACTGATATTACTATTTTAATATATTGTTTTAAAATAACTATAATTTGGTCAATTTTAATGTTACAACTTTCTCTTTTGTCACAAAAATCGAAAAAACAACAAAAAAATTTAAAAACGGTTCGATGCCATAAAAACGTTAACAACGTCGTATAAGGAAGGCCAAGGCTTAAGTATATAATACCACTCCTTCTGAGGCAAGGGGCTCTGCCGGACGAGACTGAGTTGGGGACCTAATATCTACTATTATATACTTTCGTGGCGGCTTTCCTTTAAAAATGGTTCTTTCGTCCTGGGAAGAAACACTAACAAAGAAAGCTTCAGGTAACTACCACAACACTCTGGAGCGTAGTGAGGAAGTGCGACTTTGCAAGTGGCAAAAACCTGGAACACTTTTCATCCAAACGACACGGTACAAAAATTCATAAAAAATATTTTCTTTTGTCTTTTATTTAGGACTTTACTTTTCATTTTATTTTGGGTTTTTTCCTCTTTATTTAATTTTGAGAAACAGCAATATGGGTTACACTTTTTAAAATAATACAAAACACTTAAAAATATTTCCTTTGACTCTTTTATAGTTTTACAGTTTTCACTTTATTTTGATTTTCTTGATCTCTTTCTTGGTTTTCGTGAGGAATTTTCAAATATTGGTTTGCCCCCATTTTTGGTCACGTGAGAGGATTTGTTACACTTGAGATGTAAACAAACTAAATTAGATGCGACAATAAGGGGTAAAATTGGTCACATGCAGGAACATTACACAGCAGATGTAAATAAATTAAATGGGAAACAGCAAGGGATCAGTAGTCACATGACAAGATCTTCAAAACGACAAATTTGGCCAGGGGAGAAATAGTCAACACATGACATTCGAATGCCTTTTTCGCCAATGGGATCATTTAGATATGCTTGGTCACTTACTTCGATCTATAGCGTCAACAACGGCGGGTATCTATACGTGAGAAGTTAAACAGCAAATATCAAAACGTTAGACTTCGGCAATATAGGATACATTTTTCTCCTGGGGTCTAGGTGACAAATAAAGGGTACGGTGTCGCGGGTGTACTCTCATACTTCCCACTTACGGTTCTTTTAAGGAGTTTATAGTCCTTCCCGTTAGGTACAAGACTTTCAGTTTGATTATTACTTTACTTTTAGAAGGCACCAGTTAGTTTTTAGTTAGAACTAACAAACTAATTATTCTTCCAAGTCATTACAACTTTGTTACTTTCATTAATAACTTCATTATTAATAATTACTTTTATTAATAACTTTATTTATTAATAACTTCCTTTAATAATAAATCCTTTTATTATTAATCTTAGAACTTCCTTTATTACGCACTTCCTTTATAGATAACTTCCTTATAATTCATACTTTAGATACTTCCATCTTTTATTAAAGATATCATCTTTAATTCATTAGTACTTCCTTTATTAAACAATTTTAATAAACATTATATCAAATAAATACGATAAGAAATCTCTTTAATTATTTTTATTTAATATTTATTAATATTTTATTTAATGGTCACTTCCTAATAATACAATTATATTTTTATAATTATAATATTAACTTCCAACTTCCTTGAACTTAAAACTTTAAAGTTAAAAGCTCTGAGCTAAA
Source organism: Diversispora epigaea (assembly GCA_003547095.1). Classification (NCBI taxonomy): domain Eukaryota; kingdom Fungi; phylum Glomeromycota; class Glomeromycetes; order Diversisporales; family Diversisporaceae; genus Diversispora; species Diversispora epigaea. The sequence goes on from PQFF01000164.1 coordinate 407,246, forward strand.
AAGCTAAAAAACTAAAAAGCTAAAGGAACCAAGTTGAATAAGTTCCTTTTTATACTTGTTATACTACTGTGCGTTAATACTATTGGTTAATATATTTACTATATGACTTACTAAATATATACTATAAGTTATACTAATTATTAATGTTAATTAATACTATGTAATGATAATCAATACTAATTAATACTAATTAATGATAATTAATAATAGTTATATAATATTTGTGTAACTATGTCACGTGAACATGTGACTTGTGTTACTTACATTTTTGTGTAACTAAACTTTCTGACTTCCTATTTATATGTTAATAAATGTTATTAATTATTACTAATCATTATTAATAAAATTACTATTTTGATATTTATATTCCATTTGTTAAATAATTATTTCTAATACAAGGTTAAATAATATAATGGTTATATGATTTGATATATTTCTGTTATGGTAATTCTATCCGGTAACAACGGGACACTAGTTTTCGACTAGAAGAAACGTCAATACGTGACATCAAGTAAAGTTTAGGCTATGGAAACACTTAGGTATACTTGGTCACTAACTCCGATCTATAACGGCTACCTTACAATGGTACCTATACATGAAGAGTTAAACAGCAAATATTAGAACGACAAGTATCAGCCATATAAAAACAGCTTCTTCTGGAAGGGTTAACGGTCTTTAAAAGTGAAACGAAAAGGTGACGCGACAACAAGTTGGTGGTGACGGGGATAAAAGGAAAGGGGTTGTGGCAGGTTGGAAGGTTAGGATTTGAAGTTGTTGAGTATTTAGTTAGTTGGGTTAGATGGTAAGTCGTAGTTTGGTGGGTTGTATGTTAGTTGTATAATTATTTTTAAGGGATGTAGGACGGTTAGATAATGAGTTGTTGGGGGACGGTTGGGGTTTTTATTGGGAACTTGATTAACCTTGGGTGTGCAAGGTCCTCGGCGTTCGTTTTATGACAGCTATCTTATATAAGCGATAAGAGAGGAGGTTAAGTATATGAGCTGATGACCTAACCATTTCCACCAAAACCGGTTGATGTACCTTACAAGAGTGGTAAGGGAGTAGTCTTTCGACGTGAGCTGATGCGAAAGACTTTTGCGACTTGGCATCTTCGGTTCCCCTTTTTTTACCTTGTTTTGTTGCTGGGGTTATTATGTGGCCCTCTTTATAATATTGACGATGTGGAGTTTCCTCTTGGAGTTGTGTTTCACAGCTCTTAGCGAGATTGGGCGGTGGGTTGATCAATAAAATTATTTTTTTTTATTAGAATTAGCTTTAGCTTTACCTTTCTTTTTGTAAAATTTATTCTCTGAGAGCCTAAGCGTTATTGTAGTTCAGCTGCTTATAATAAAAAACGACTGTAAAGGTACAATCGCGTTAGCCAGTAAAAAAAAAAAAAAAAATTTTAATGTTACAAAAAAAAAAAAACTTTTTTTTTTTCTCGGTTATAAAAAACAAAAACGACAAAAAAATTTTAAAAGGTTTGGTGCGATCTCGTTAAAGGTTCTACATTGTGAAAAGAAAATCAAGGTTTAAGATATTAATACCACTCAGTTTGAGGCAAGGAGCTCTGTCGAACGAGACTGAGTTGGGATCTAATATTTATTATTAATATTTTTCACGACGGTTTTCTTCTAAAAAGGTTTTTTCGTTCTGAGAAGAAATGTTAATAAAGAAGATTTTAGATAACTACTATGGTTGGTCTCCAGTGAGTAATTAGAAACTGCTTTTTTACGAACTGTGGAAACTTGAGGCAATATACAACTAATGACTCAACACAAAAAACTCAAAAATATTGTCTTTTCTCTTTTGTTCTGAGAAGAAGCATAAACAAAAAAGACTTCGGGTAACTATCACAACACTCTGGAGCGTAGTGAGAAAGTGTGACCTTGGGAAGGTGGAAACTTAGAACAATTTTATTAAAAGCTGCAGAAAAAATTTAAAAAAAGTATTCTACATCAGGAAACTTTTTAGAGCGTAAATTTACAGAAAATTTATGGGACCTACAGAAATTTACACCTAAAAAAATCAATTTTTTTGACTTTGATCACTATTTATAAGACAGGAAGCGATTTTTACTAAGATATTCCTATAACAGATCGAAAGATCTGGTTCTTAGCTACAAGATGATATGTGTTTCATTTCTGTAACATCAATATT